>JARJHM010000527.1:0-228899 GCA_033356055.1 Carex pumila | reverse complement strand
GAGAATAAGAACAAGAGAAAATAAGCTTTTGTTCATGTTATGTATCTCTCTTGATTTTTTCTTGTTGGGTTTGAGGTGAAGTCTCTGAGTTCTACATGTGGTTGTTGCATGTATATATAGTGACAGTAGCTCAGAGATGATTAATAACATGAACAAAAGTTTATTTTCTGGAAGAAAAAGTTACAAATTGATCTATACGAGTTAATCACCTTTTTCTATATATCTAGATTTGTCATTGCATAAACGGTGAATAAATTATCATTAATTATTTTTTAAATCAGTGTAGTCTTTAAAGTCCTCAATTTATATCAAGTTGATTATATTTTTGTCACCAGCCAAAGCTATATCATTGACATCCATTTCATAATGGTATTGATAGTAAAATGCATGCGGGTAAATATTATTTTAATTTAATACACAAAATGATACGAGCATCGATGTTAATGTACAAATTTGATTGATATATTTATCTAGGCTAGACTGGACTTCTCTGGTCTACTTTTTTTTTTTTAATAATGGATATTCCTTCTGGTAAACTTCAAAAAAAAAAAAAATCTAGTGCAAGATTTCGAGGCACCTTATGTAAGTCAAATCTTTTAACCATTTTTGTTTTGTAGCGCACCAATATTATAATATTATGAAAGATAAAATTCATATATATCTCTCAAAAACCTCAAAATTACATATCTCCCCCTCAACAAAACCTAAGAGCATCTACATCCCTCGTATTATTAGTTCCTAATATGGTGTTGCAGATTTTAATTCAGTTTTAGAGATGCGAGAGAGATTCTTATTTACAAACTATGCAATCAAGTTTATTATTAAGAAACTATTTATAAACTCTATGCTGGTTAAATAATTGGCTAAAATTGTTTTTCATTTTTAATTTATTGTTGACCTATATCAGCATTTACTGTTAGTATATACATGATTTAATTTGGCCTCCAAATTGGTCTGTACATAATTGACTTCATGCACAAATGTCTAAATCACATAAATTGAAGAAACGAAAACCTATTCATGACTCGGAATTTGAAAATAAAATAAAGCAACAAATTAGGCACAATTTGTTTGCAATCGTAATTTTGTTTTGAAAATTTGAGATGTGTGCAATGTACAAATTGGCACACCTCCAATTCGGAGGTGAAAATTTTTACTGCGTATATTTACTATTTAACATACTTAACGTAAGGCATGGATATTTTGTATGCATTGCCAATATCATCCATTATTAATACAACATTTCAATTTAATATACAAGGATTATCTAACCATTATAGTGGATGATGCTAGAGAAATACTCTCTACTTCAGGTGTCCCTACCATTTGAATGAGCTTTTGTTGGACATGAGACCAGAATAAATTAAATATGATAAACATGGATATTTCAAATTTTAAAGTATAAATTTGAAAAAAATTATTTAATTTGCTTGAAAATTTAATTAATTAAAAATCATACTTGAAAATATTAAACCATATTTAATGAAAAAAAGATAAATAAGCAAAGTTACAACAAATGTTACAACCATTGTTTTAATATGTGATCTTTAATATATATATATATAGAGAGAGAGGAGGGATCAAGTTACAACATTTTTAAAGTTACAACAAGTTACAACAAGCATTTTTTACATTTTGAAAGTCCAAATCGTCGATCCAAACTGTTAGATGTGATATCTACAATAAAATATGCTTGGAGTCCAAATTTTACATTTTTTGAAATTTTTTTACTATTTATTAAGATGGGTACATAAACTAGTCAAATTCAGACCATTGAATTTTGTACCTATCTTAATAAATAGTAAAAAAAAAATTTAAAAATGTAAAATTTGGTCTCCAAGCACATTTTATTGTAGAGATCATATCTAACGGTTTGGATCGACGATTTGGACTTTCAAAATGTAAAAAAATGCTTGTTGTAACTTGATCCCTCCTTATATATATATATATATATAGGAATATGCTAATATGCTATGCGTAGCATAGAGGGCCTCCATGCAACAGCTCAATATTAGACTTTTCAAAATCCTAATGGTCGATCCGAACCATTCATCTTGTTCTCCATGTTAATATTTGTTTGGAGACCAAATTTTACATTTTTTGGAAGTTTTTTACTTTTTTTTAGATTTATTGAAAATTGCTGTTTTCAGCAAATCTGGACCATAAAAAAAATAGTGATTTTCAATAAATCTAAAAAAATAGTAAATTTTTTTTAAAAAAATATAAAATTTGGTCTCCAAAACACATATTAATATGGAGAACAGATGAACGGTTTGGATTGACTACTAGGATTTTGAAAAATCAAACATTGAACCGTTGCATGGAGGCCCTCTATACTACGCGTAGCATGCTAGCAAGTTCCATATATATATATATATATATATATAGAAGTTGGCTAAGATCAAAGTGGTAGTTCCTAAGCTGTGGTACTACCAATTTGTTTGTCAATTTTCAAAGTTCTAAATATCAATCCGAACCGTTCAAGTTATTCTCCATATTAAATTGTGCTTGGAGACCAAATTTTACATTTTTCTGAATTTTTTTACTATTTATTAAGCCACTTTGAAAATCATTGATCCAACAGTGGTTTCTGATTTTACTATTTTGTTAAGCCACCGTTGGATCAACTATTTTCAAAGTGGCTTAATAAATAGTAAAAAAATTCAGAAAAATGTAAAATTTGGTCTCCAAGCACAATTTAATATGGAGAAAAACTTGAATGGTTCGGATCGACGTTTTGAACTTTGAAAATTAAAAAACGAATTGGTAGCACCACAGCTCAGCAACTATCACTTTGATCTTAGCCAACCTCTCTCTATATATTTATATAGGCAAACGCTTCAATGGACAAAAGGACCTATTTGTAAAATGAACATATTTTTATTTTCAAAGTTCAAACAGTCGATCCAAACCGTTCATCTTGTTCTCCATATTAATTCAAAGTTCAAACAGTCTGAATTTTTTATTATTTATTAAGATGGATACAAAATTCAATGGTGTGAATTTGATATTTTTTGTACCCATCTTAATAAATAGTAAAAAAATTTAGAAAAATGTAAAATTTGGTCTCCAAGCACATATTAATATGGAGAACAAGATGAACGATTCGGATTGACTGTTTGAACTATGAAAATAAAAATATATTCATTTTACAAATATGTCCTTATGTCTATAGAAGCATCACTCATATATATATATATAGAGAGAGAGAGACAGGCTAATATGCTTTCGGCAGCACTTCGACCGAAGTGCTGCCACCCCATTTTCGATTTTTCAAAATCCAAACAGTCGATCCGAACCGTTCATCTTGTTCTCCATATTAATATCTGCTTGGAGACCAAATTTTACATTTTTTGAAATTTTTTTGCTATTTATTAAGCCACTTTGAAAATCGCTGATCCAACGGTGAACCCCTGATTTTACTGTTTGGCAAGCCACCGTTGGATCAGCGATTTTCAAAGTGGCTTAATAAATAATAAAAAAATTCAGAAAAATATAAAATTTGGTCTCCAAGCACATATTAATATGGAGAACAAGATGAACGGTTTGGATCGATCATTTGGACTTTAAAAATTTTAAAAATGACTTGGTTGTACAGAACCTCAGAAACAATCGATTGTATATTAGCCTACCTATATATATATATATATATATTTATATATGTTAAGCATCTTGGGTGTTTCTACCCTGCAACAGTTGTGATTGAGTGATGAAAATTCGGATTGAATTTGAGCTTTTTAATCAAATAATCTGTCTTTTTTTTATTGAATGTATTTATTTTAGATGTAAATGTTTAAATTTAGTTAAAATCATACTCACTACACAAAAGGTCACACGGTATCTACCACACGATGTACTGTATGTCTTAATATGCGATCTCCACGGTACATAATTTTCAAATCAATTGATTTTCTACATATCTAAAGAGTGCTTTTGCTACATATCTAAAAAAATAGTAAAAAAAATTCTAAAAAATGTAAAATTTGGTTTGCAAGTATATATTGATATGAAGATTATGTTAAATGGTTCAGATTGACCGTTGCACAGAGGTCCTCTATGCTATGTGTAGTATATTAGCATTTTCCTATATACACACACACACACATAAACAGAGGGGGGGGGGGGGGGGTTACTATACTTACATAAGCATATGATGGCATATGCGTGCACGTTATTTTTGCATTTTTAATGTTTAAATGGCTAATTTGAAACGCTCAAGATGTTCTTCATATTAATATGTGTTCCGAAACGAAAAATTTCATTTTTTAGAATTTTATCATATTAAAACACTGTTTTGATATGTGATTAGAGAAAGTGAAGAGTATTACTCGTAACTTGTCAATTATCTCAGTACTAATTGCAACGGTGACTTTTGCCGCTATTTTCACCATGCCAGGTGGATATATTGCTAATGACCACATTAACAGAGGCACACCTATTCTTTACCGGATATATGTCTTCAAGGCTTTTATTGTTGCAGATTCAGTGGCGTTTTTATCATCTATGTTAGGAACAGCATGCCTTATTTATGCTGGGTGAAGTAATATAGATATAGTGTTTCGTACTATATATATGCCTTACATATTCAATAGTGTTGGTAGTAACTAGTAATTGCTGGCAGAGCCACTATCTGTGCTTTTGCTTTAGGTATATATACAATGCTATATCAAGTAAATATATCTGTGCTTTTGCTTCATTTAGTTTAGTTCCGCTTAGCAATCCATCTTACTGGGGAGTGCTGGCACTTGCACAACCGATAATGAAGCAGATTGGGTGGAAAGGAATGTTTGGTCTTACTGGGGCGTACCGCCTTGGTCCCTTGGTCCTTGGATATCAAGGACTAATGGATCAGGGGAAAATTGTGTGACCTCATCTTCTACGAATCGTTATTTCAAATTTGTCTGTACGGTTTTATCTTCAGGTTGGCTAAAATTTAATGAATAACTTGATAATCTAGTTTGGTTTGGTTAGAATCTTTTATATGTATTGTAATTCATGATTTTTAGAACCTTTTTAGTGAATAAGTGTTGTAATGTCTATCATGTGATTTCTGGGACGTACATGTTCTATAATAATTGATTCATTGGCCTAGTAGACAATTATTATGCCATATATAAACGAATATCATGTTTTATATCAGAGTTTTTTTTATTCAATATAGCTGAGTTTATTCAAATTGAATGCATCCCTGAAATATACCACCTAACTGGGCAGAGAATCTGGTATATTCAGATCAGATGAGAATGGAAAAAAAAAAAAAAATCTGTTAATAACTTTCAATGATGGTCGTTACCATACTCCTGATACACTGCAAATCTTGTTATTAACTGAAATTTAGACATTTCACCGGTATCCAGGATAGTGTGAGGAGAGAAGTAGAAATGAAGAAAAGGCTAAAAGGGTATAATTGTCAATTTGATTCTTAATAAAATTGAAAACCTTTATTTTTTTTGTAATTTTTTTTATGGTGTTCCAAAAAAAAAAAAACAATTCAGGTCTTGCTTTGGCTGTCATATCAGGGGTTCCGGGTTAACTCGGTTAAGAGCTATGCGCTTGGTCATATCGATTGCTGTGCTTTTTTTCCAAAATTCAGGATTCTTCTATGGTTTGGTTTAAATACGCCTAATGCAATCAAAGTTTGAGCTCTGGGTTGATCCTTTTTTACCACATTTGATATTGTCTGTGTGAATAAACATTGTCAATTAATGATCAATTAGGAGTTGCCACAATATCTTGTACCGCACTCCTAATAGCACGACTTTGACTGAGATAGGCAGTTGGGGGCTGTAGCCTACCTACTCTCGGTCAACTTGGCGTTGATGAAACAAAGGCAGGTCATTTCTAGCTATTCCCACTTAATATTGCCAGCTGCTGAATGATTGACAACTGTAAATACTAAATTAGAGATCAAGAAAATGAGATTGGATCTGGGTATGGAATTATTGTCGCCATTGAGGATTATTGTTGTGATTTTGATGTTATCAGTGTTCTGGCCTCTGGGATATGATTTTTGGTGATACTGGTATTTAACAGTAAATAGGGTTTCGCTATTTGTTGGTTCTTTTTATGTTGTTGGTAATAACGGAAATCATCTCAAGATATATACCATAATAAAAAAATTGTGATATCGAAAAAAAATCCCTCTAAATTCCTCTAAATTTATCATGACATCAAAAATTGTTCATCATTTTCTTTAAATCCCTCTAAATTCATCTCTAAATTTTTTTATCACCTTTTTCTATATTTCTAGATTTGTTGTTGCAGGAGTAAATTACACAAATCACAAATGGTGAATAAAATATGATCCAACTAATTGCCATTTCCCGTCCTTAACTTATTAAATCTGTATTTTTATGTAAAGGATGGAAATCAAACCACCCAATTATTTAATACCCCTATTTATTACAACAAAATATTTTCTCCATTTAAATCTCGAATCTATGACAGCTTTCATACAAACCATATGCCTTTGCCACTAGACCAAATAGTTGTTAATATTTAAATATGTTTAGTCTATGACCCAATTATTTAAAAGTCTTCAATTTATATCAAACTGATCCTATTTTTATTACCAGTAAAAGTTAGATGGAGATCTACATTAACATTCTTTTCATAATGATATTGATAGTGAAAATTTAACTTTAATTAATTCATTGATACGAGCATCGATGTTAATATATATATTTGATTGATATTCGTCTAGTCTAATTATTATTTTCATGAATAGGCTACACCGGACTTCGAGGCGCTGACATCTGTATTATAATATTATGAAGGGAATATCATGTATACCCCTCAAAAACATAAAAAAAAAACTCATAAATATACCAAATTATTTCTTCTTCTATTAAAATTCATTTTATATTTATACAATATCCATTTTAATTTTTACTAGAAAATATAAAATATGTAGTATATATAAGAAATATATTCATCATTTTAATTTTGACACCAATTTCCATGACAAATAGTTTGTTTCTCTATTTACATATGACACATACACACCGGCATATAGACATATATTTATGCGAGCATCACAAGTAGAAAATAAATAGTTTGTTCTCACAAATCAGCCAATTACCGTACTAAACATATCGATCTCTTAAGAAGTTACATTGTTTTATTTTTTTAATAAAGGATAAAATGGGAATTTAATAATTAAAAACAAAAAGAATTTTAATGTGTAACGCAATAAACTAGTGAGTTTTTGAAATTTAGGAGGACAAATATGTATTATTAACTTTAGAGGAGGAAATACGTACTTTCAATGTTTTTTTTTTGGGGTATACATGAAATTTGCCCCTATTAAAATATAAAATATAAAGTATGATGAGGTATGAAAAAAATGAGGCATTTGAAGTCTAAATTGTTGATCCGAACGGTTCAACATAATATCCTTACTAAAATATGATTAGGGATGAAATTTTATAATTTTTGAAATTTTTTTACTATTTTTGAAGATGGGTAGAAAATCATTGTTTTTTGAATGGTTCAAAAACAGTGATTTTATACCTATCTTAAAAAATAGTAAAGAAATTTCAAAAAATATAAAATATCATCTCCATGAATATTTTAGTATAAATATTTTGTTGAATAGTTCAGATCGACAATTTAAACTTCGAAAACGAAAATATAAAATATGAAATATGATGAGGTATGAAAAAAATGAGGCATTGGAACCCTCTATATATATGTATATAAAGTAGAGTTCTGCTGCCTTATAATGTTGAGATGTCAAAATGTGATAGTTTTGTTTAAAATTGTTCTTTCAAATTTACAATTTAAATGTCAAATATATATCTTATTTTTATTACAAGAATTATGTCTACATAAAAAATTTCATAATATATATAGCTTAGTTTATATTAAATCGAAGATACAAAATGTAAATACACTAATATGTTTTGTTATAATTAGCTAATTTCTTTCATATATGGTTAGATTTGTCCATAAAAGATTATTATCAATCCATTTCTGTGTACTAGCTAGAATTGGCCTCACTGCCGTGATATCTCGTTTCTTTGGATTTCAATAAAATTGATTCAACTTCTTTGTTCGTCATCAATTTACAATCATTGTTGTTTAAAATGGGCTTTCTTGTGTAGGAGGAAAAATGGTTCTGATTCAAAGTTCAAATAGCCGCAATAATTTGGTTACACTGGACATTAAAGCCCAATAATTAAGATTGCAAAAGTCCAAGTATGTGCTCAACAAGTTCATCAATAACCCACAGTGAATTTTTGGATGCTTATTCGGTAAACAACTCAAGTATTCTATAGTATCTATTAGATACCTTACAACATATAAGATATTACCTAGCTATTTGATTATTGTATATGTTTCTTTAGTAATAATGAGAAATTTTGTTAGAAAACTATTTATACATAATTTGACTTTCGTAACATATGAAAAATATTTTTGTATGCATAATGAAAGTGCATGTTATGGCTTATTCGAAAATGTTGGCTACAACTAGAAGTATAGAAAATATGAAAAAGAATGAATGGTCTTTTAATTTACTAGCTTAAGCAAATGAAGATTAATTGTCATACATATACTCTTTGAAAAATCTCTCATGTACTTTATATTCCTCATTCCTATGTGCTTGCTGACATATATGGAAGAGATGAACTAAAATAATTTTCTTAGGATGGATAACCCAATCGCAAGTTTTAGCGGACAAGATTGTAGAGAAGGAAGTTTATGGCTCAAATACTGTAACACTGGCATGAGATGGTTGATGGGAGATAACCTTAGACCTGATCCTGATTAGAAATCTCAGAATTAGCCGATTTGGGTTAATTTGCCAGGTAGTGGATCTTACTAGTAAACTGATTCGGTACCGAACTGACACAATGTGAACTGAACGAACTGGTTGGTGTTTCAAAATTTCAGTTTGGATAGAGTATGGTAACTTGACGTTATAATTCTCAAGTAGGTTTGTGTATATGTGTGTCCCTTTGTGTTGGTTAAATTTCGACAGTCCATCTGAATTTGTTAGCAAGAATTATACAATTAAACTTTTTAATTTGAATTTGTTTGTGTTAAAATTTTCAGAGGAATTAACTAATTTTCATTACAGCTAGAGGTATGTAAAAATTAGGGAAAATTTCCTGTGTGCCAATTGGGAAGTGAGGAAGCTGAGGAAGCTATGACGAGGTTTGCCAATTGGGAGCAAAAGAATAGAGAAGAAAGGAGATCCGGTCTTTGTGAACTTGCTTGTCAAGGATGAGAATATTAGAAGGAGATCTAGAGAACTACGGTGCTATCAGGTGAGGTACCGCTCCAACAGAGAAGAAGAGAGAGATGGGATGCAGTAAACTGTAAACTAGTTTGATTGATGAAAAGATTATTTATTTAATTGATCTTTATTTTAATAAAAGGGCAATTTGGTCAATGTAATTTTCAAAATAATTAAATAAAAGATAAAATAAAAGAAAGGGGATAAAAGAAAGAAAATCTAATTTATATGGGGATATTAGCTATTATGAGATATTCATGGGAAAATTAGTTATTTTGAAAGTTTGAATGGGTACACCAGAAATTTTTCCTTGAAAAAAATATGGTTTGAAATTTAATAGGTAGATTTTATTTGTTTTTTTCTTATTTATATATCTCAACAATAATCTACATTTAGCCCCGATGAAGATATGAAATTCCGGTGTTATTTGTTATACTAAAATAATATTGCCATATTGGACAAGAAAGTGTTAGATAAAATGCTTGATGTTTGGTAAAAGTTTGTACTGCACGTGATATTGGTTTGGTTGTGGTCATGTGGAAACTGACATACACTTGTCACCTTCCAGTTCACCATTATTAACACCTGATTGAATCAACACTTAGATATCAATGCACCATGTGTCGTGTATTCAGATATCTGTCAGGTTTAATTTCAACCATACGTTGATTCTGTATGAACCTACTTTGTCAGAAAATTAGACAGATTTATCGTGTGTCGTGTATTCGGATATCGTGATGTACATAGGGTTTCAATGGCATTTTTTATATATTAATTTATTTGATCTGGATGGTATTCGATAAGTCAGATACATATACGATTTTTTTTTCAAAAACTTATAGGATACTAATACAGGTAAATTTCTTGTTTGTTTTCTAAACCCAAGGATATAGATGAAGCTCATTTCTTACCGTTAATCGGATAATTATATATATATACTAGTATCATACCCGTGCGTTGCAACGGAGACATATTATAAGAAAAAAAATATCAAAGAAAATAATAATAATTATTCAAAAATTAAGACACATGTTAATAGAAAATTTATATGATGTTGTATTTTTAATTTACTTTAATCATGATCTCTGATAACAATTTGATGATGTGATGATTATTTATTTTTAAGTACCAATCATATCAAATAATAGCTCAATTCGAATCTAATATCAAATATTGTACAACAATTTAATATCAACATATAATATGATATCAAAAAACATAAATAAAAAATGTTATTGTCTGTATACACACACACACACACACATATTATAAGAGAAATATATATTCACACACATGTTCCAATTTATATTATTATTCATCTTCTTTGTTTCCAATTTAAAATACACACACACACATTGATATATTATATATTGAAAATATATTCTAAATTGCCTATAACAATATGTATAGAAACAAAGAAAGAGAAACAAGGAAATAAAAAAAAATATATTTCCATTGTGATTCGTATGGAAACGAAGAAGAAGTAAGGAAACGAAGAATAAGACAATGAAAGGTGAAGTTTTCTCAATTGAAGAGGAGAAATATGAAAACAAAGAAATAAGGAAACGAATAAATATATCACTAAATTTCAGAGTTTGTTCAATTTTAATTATAACGTATCGTGTGACAGCACATGTGGTGAGTATGTTTTTAACTAAATTTAGAATTCTATACATAAAACATATGCATTCAATCTAAAGAAGACAAATTATGTAATTTGAGGGCTGAGATCAAATTCGAAGTTTCATCTTTCAATCATAATCATTGGCGGATCGGACATCCAACGTGCTTAATAATAGAATGAATATATATATATATATATATATATATATATATAGAGAGAGAGAGAGAGAGAGAGAGAGAGATGGGCTACGGTGAATTGCGAAGTAAAACGCATTTCTAGTTCACGCTGTATTTTTATTTTGAAAGTCCAAACAACCAATCCGAATGTTAGATGTTTAATCCATATTGAAATGTGTTTGGAGACCAAATTTTATATTTTTTGGAATTTTTTTACTATTTATTAAGCATTTTTAAAAATTATTGTTTTGCTATGAACAGTAAAAAACAGTAAAATTTTCTGGACCATCAGATTAGCGACTTTCAAAATTGCTTAATAAATAGTACAAAAATTTCCAAAAATAAAAAATTTGGTCTCCAAGCACATTTCAATATGGAGAACAAGATGAACAGTTCGGATCGATGTTTTGAACTTTAAAATTGCAAAATATGAGTACGAAGTAAAATAAGTAAAATAGTCACTTTACTTCGAAACTCACCAGAGAGAGAGAGAGAGAGAGAGAGAGAGAGAGAGAGGCTAATATAAAATTGATTGCACCACGTCTCCCGTACAACTAAGTCATTTCTAATTTTTAAAGTCCAAATGATCGATCCAAACCGTTTGATGTCATCTCCATATTAAAATGTGCTTGGAAACCAAAATTTACATTTTTTGGAATTTTTTTACCATTTATTAAGCCACTTTGAAAATTGCTAATCCAACAGTGAACTTTTGATTTTATTGTTTGGTAAGTCACCGTTGGATCAGTGATTTTCAAGTTAATAAATAGTAAAAAAAACTTCCAAAAAATATAAAATTTGGTCTCCAAGCACATTTTAACATGGATATGACATTTAACGGTTTGGATTAATGATTTGAACTTTAAAAATCGAAAAATAATTTGGTTGTACGGGAGGCGTGGTGCAATCAATTGTATACCCTCTTAGTATGTATGTAGACACACACACACACACACACACACAGGCGTGGCGAAAGTCCTTGGATACTTTTAGTAAACTGACAAGTAACTTAGATAAATTAGGCCAAAATGCGAAAGTTGAGGTTAGGTATCTAGATCTGATCGATAGAAACCCTAAACATTAGTATCAACGCAGAAAACAGTAGCTGCAACATCAACTCGGGGTTGAACAGAAATGAAATCTAAACCCTGGAAACATTTTTTTATCAATTGAAAACAACTTTAATTCTTTTTTATTGTCTTTTAAACTTATCATAAGTCAGTAGAATTGTTAGAACTAAACCAAACCAATTTCTCTCACTTCTAGAATCTCAAGTCCGGTCATTTTCTTCCATCCCTGTGGATCGAAACCTGAGCATACTCATCAATAGGATAGTACACCTGCTATCTGATTTGAGAGAGTATAACAAAGGTTTAAAAAGTATAGCTTGCTATACCGAAACTTTGTAGCATATATTATGTGTGAACAGAAGCCAATTTGATCGGTTTTAGACTTGAGTTCACCAAGAAACTTGGTGAACTTAAGAACACCCTAGTTCTACTATATATATATATATAGATATAGATATGTATATGGAGGTTGGCTACTTTACTTCCATAAGCATTGAGGGTATATGCTTATAAATCATTTTTTTTTGTTTTCAAAATCAAAAAAGTCGATCTGAACCGTTAGATGTGATCTCTATATTGAAATGTGGTTGGAGACCAAATTTTACATTTCTCTGAATTTTTTTACTATTTATTAAGCCACTTTGAAAATTATTGATCCAACAATGGCTTCTAATTTTACTATTTTGTTAAGTATCGTTGACTTAACAAAATAGTAACAAAATTCAGAAAAATGTAAAATTTGGTCTCCAAGCACATTTCAATATAGGGATCACATCTAACAATTCAGATAGACATTTTAGATTTTGAAAACAAAAAAATGACTTATAAATATATACTCTCATATGCTTATGTAAGTAGAGTAACCAACCTCTATATATGTCAATATATGTATATATGTATATATATGTATATAGAGAAGGGATCAAGTTACAACAATTTTTGAGTTACAACAAGCATTTTTTACATTTTCAAAGTCCAAATCGTCAATCCAAACCATTAGATATGATCTCTACAATAAAATGTGCTTGGAAACTAATTTTATATTTTTTGGAATTTTTTTACTATTTATTAAGATGGGTACAAAAACTAGTCAAATTTAGACCATTGAATTTTATACCCATCTTAATAAATAGTAAAAAAAATCCAAAAAATGTAAAATTTGGTCTCCAAGCACATTTTATTCTAGAGATCACATCTAACGGTTTTGATCGACGATTTGAAGTTTGAAAATGTAGAAAATACTTGTTGTAACTCAAAAATTGTTGTAACTTGATCCCTCCTCATGTATATATGTATATATGGAAATATCCTAGCATGCTATGCATAGCATAGAGGGCCTCCATGCAACGGCTCAATATTTGATTTTTTTAAATCCTAATGGTCGATCTGAACCGTTCATCTTGTTGTCCATATTTATATGTGTTTGGAGACCAAATTTTACATTTTTTGGATTTTTTTTTTACTATTTTTTATTTATTGAAAATCCCTATTTTCAGCAAATCTGGACCATAACAAAAATAGCAATTTTCAATAAATCTAAAAAAATAGTAAAAAAAAATCCAAAAAATGTAAAATTTGGTCTCCAAACACATATAAATATGGACAACAAGATGAACGGTTCAGATCGACCATTAGGATTTTAAAAAATCAAATATTGAGCCGTTGCATGGAGGCCCTCTATGCTATGCATAGCATGCTAACATATTCCTGTATATATGTATATATATGTATATATATATATAGAGAGTAAGGCTTGGGTGCTATGGATAGCATAGAGGGCTATGGTGCTACGGCTCAATATTTGAGTTTTCAAAATCCTAACAATCGATCCAAACTGTTCATCTTGTTCTCCATATTAATATGTGTTTGGAGACCAAATTTTACATTGTTTGAAAATTTTTTACTAATTTTTTAGCTACGTAGAAAAACACTTGATCTAAAATATTCTGCATCATTCAGATATTTGATTTTCTACATATCTAAAAAAATAGTAAAAAATTTCCAAAAACTGTAAAATTTGGTCTCCAAACACATATTAATATGGAGAACAAGATTAACAGTTCGGATCGACAGTTAGAATTTTGAAAACTTTAATATTGAGTTGTAGCACCGTAGTGCTCTATGCTATCCATAGCACCCAAGCCTTACTCTGTATATATATGTATATATGTATATATATGTATATATATGTATATATGTATATATATGTATATATGTATATATGTATATATGTATATATGTATATATGGAGATGGGTTGTGGTGTACTTCAATGTATAGCCTCTTTTGTATATTCGATCATAGCCCAATATATGTGTATATATGTATATAGGACACGGCTAAATTGCTGCTAACAGCATTTTAGCCGGAGGTGCTGCCAGGACTTTTTTTATTTTATGATGTCCAAACAACAAATCTAAACTGTTATATGTTTTTTACTATTTATTAAGCTGGTTTGAAAACCACTGATTTCAATGCTGTAGAAATTTACTGAAATTAGCAGTTTTCAAACCAGCTTAATAAATAGTAAAAAAATTTCAAAAAATGTAAAATTTGGTCTCCAAGTAGATTATAATATGGATTAAACATCTAACAGTTTGAATTTGTTGTTTGAACATCACAATTTACGATATTGCCCCGGCAGGACCTCCGCTGAACTGCTGCCGACAACAATTTAGCTGTGCCCTATGTGTGTGTGTGTGTGTGTGTGTGTGTGTGTGTATGAGAAATGAATATTTATTTTTCAACTATTTTTTATAGTCGTGTTACACTTAATTAATCATTAAAACATGTATATATATATATATGTGAAGTAAATGTACTTCAATGTTTTATTTATTACCCGTTGTTTATCATCTCCCATTTTTTTATCCGACAACCATAACAAATAATTGTAGAATACAGATAAAGAGAATTTGTAATGAATATGGATAAGAAAATGCTTGCACCCAATTTTTGTCGTACTGACACCCCTAGCTGCACATGTGGTTAATTGGAGAACTCTTTTCTCCAATTTAGATCAGTGAAATACCTGACTGGATAGAATGATATGAGAGTCATCAGTTTGAAAAATCTGACACGAGTCTCAAAACAGACCCTCTATAGTAAACGCCCTCCTTTGCAGTATAATTTGTAAGTATTTAATTTGATATTATTTCTTTTGTATCAGTGTAAAAAAACTTAATTGGGTCGTCACTGAGAGATTTTTTTATGCCCAAGAAACAAACACTAAACCCTAAACACGAGGGCTAAATAAATTATTAAAATTTTCACATTCTGATTTTGAAGTTATAAAATTTGAATTGTTTGTATATAGAGTTCATCTTTGCTCTTTCCCCTTACCTTCTCTCTCTTTAAAAATTTAACATTCTAGAGCAAGCAAACATGGTCCGATCAGGTCTAGTTACCTCTCCTCCCCTCCTTTTCTCACCCATCTTCTGAACCCAGAAAGAGGCTAGAACTCTCTTCTCTCTCTCTCTCTCGTGATTCCTCCAAAACTTTCTATTTTTTTATTTATATTAAGGCTCCTGTAAAAGAGGGAAATCACATTAAGAAATTAAGTTTACTCTTATTGTATCTCTTTATCTCGATCCTTTTCTCCTACTCAATATATAGTTCAAACTTCAAGATTCATAATATTATTGGGATTTATTTTTTGTATTTTTTATTAATTAAAGGTGTTATCTGAATTTAATGTTTATCATAGATAATCAAAATGGTGAATGGATTCCTTTCCCTAACATATGCCATGTACATCATTAATGACGGTTGTGATTGATTCTAACTTAAATTTGCATTACAAAAATTTTATTATTTGTATGGTAATGGTTTCTAAGTAGTGTAATAAATTAATGTGCTACCATCTGTCAATTAATTTTGTTTCCATTAATTTCATAAGTTTATTCTTGTATTTGTTTATGTTTCAAAAAACTTCAGAAGGACACAGTTTTCCACACACCACGTTTAAACAATATGTTCCTTAATTGATCTATAATTCTATATGTAGCTGGCCCAGTCTGTTAGTTTAGTGTGGTAAACCATTAAGTTATAATAATTTCAACATGTAATTCCATGTTATTTTCAAATACAAATTTCCAATACATAATAGATATCAAACTAAATTCATGATAAACATAACGACCTAGCTCATCAATAATATTTCTTCTCATGCCTCTTTTGATTTTAAATATAACTTTTCTTGCCCATATTCACCACGACTTGTAATCAATTTATTCAATTAATTTAACACTGCTTGAGAGAATTCAACCCTCCCTCAAAGTCATGGATGAATGCCACCATGTCTTCCTTGAGCCCTACTGTTATCTGCACACTATCTTTCTCCTTCCCAGCTGACATTACCACTTCACCATCCCCACTCAGTGACACAAGCGCCTCTAATCCCGGTATACCCCACCCAAAATCGGCTTGGTACACCTGCAGTCTGTTTGATCCTATGAAAGCAACCTTCAAACCACTCAATGATGCTAGAATTAATGCAAGCTTCTCCTGCCCATTACATCCCATTACTCGGTCTTTCGTCGAACGCACGGTGTCCGCAATAGTAGTACAGGTTTTTCCAAACCCATTGTCAGGCATAAGTGCACTGCCAGTTGAATGCACAACGCAAGGCAACAAACAGTTGCCTGTGTATGAAGGGCTCATGGGAGAAGGAAGCAGGGTTCGGCAATCCATAAGGCAGATTAGGAATGTGGGTTTGTTATTTTCGCACGTGATGCCTCTCGCACGAGCAATTGAGATCCAGGTATGTGCCGCAAGGACTAGAAAAGATGTGGGAGGGGACGAATTATTGGCTGTGGTTTCTTGAATTGCTCGTTGCTTGAGAAGTTGGATGGTTGTCAGATCCAGTGTAAATGCCCTTCGAGTGAGTTTCTTGAGATCAGATATACTGGCGACTGGATTAATCTGCAATGCTTACAGGAACAAACAATGGAAGTTTAATTAATTATTGTACGAATGCAAACCTGCATTCTAGTCTGTAACTCTGTATAATTGTATATGCATGGCAATATCAATAAAACTCAAATCTTCCCAAGCTTTGTGGTAAACAAAATTTCCATTTAATAGTACATTTACTTGCCTTTGGTCGGTTGGGAGCAAAGGCAATGAGTCTCTCTTTCTTAGTCTCCTCTTTACATGGGTACACGATAACTGCTCGGTCATGTACGGGCGCCAAGCCTGATGGCACCACGCCATCACGTGATGTCTTGGCCCAAAAATCTATAAATTGCCATAAGCCCCAAGCATCCACGGCTGTATGATGAGTAGAGATACCAATTGCAACCCCGCGGCCAGAGAACTTAGTGTATTGGACAGTGAGAATTGGCATCGGCATTTCTTCATGAGATGTGTTAGGCACTAGCTGGAAGAAGGATTCCACATCATGTGTGGGGTCACTAGCAAGGCGGCAGATGTCAAGATCTGATTCTGCCTCGATGACAGTGACACCTGAATCTTCTGAGCAGACAATGGCTACGTCATCAGAAACAGGCAAATACGTGAGATCACCGGCAAGGAGATGGAAGTGAGGCAGGGTAAGGGCAAGGGAAGACTTGAAAGAATTGAAAGAAGAGGAGGATATGGTGATGTTTGGGTAGAGAAGTAGAGTTTTCATTGGTTGAAATGGCACCCACCAGACATCGAAGAAAAGAGTTCTATGGTTGAGCCGGGTGGTGGATAATCAGTACCAGCAGGGAGTTGAACTTTTGATGTGGTAATAATCTTCACTTGAGACATTGTCAAATTGCTCACAAGCCTGGTCTTAGTTTCAGGACTCCTTTTATAACTAAATTCCCAGCCAAATTGGGGTCGCTGGAATATTTGAGAACTAAGAATTATGTACAATGAAGTAATGAACTATTTGAAGAAGTATTTTCTTGCATATTTCAGGCCGTAATATTTTGAGAAGTATTTTCTTGCATGCTTTTTGACCTGACTTATCATATATAATTATTTGATTATATGAGAACTATTTGATTACTACTCATCAATTTTGAGATTTTAGTATATAAGCAATACATTTGTGTTTCAAAATGTTTTCTTGTTAAATAAATTGACATGTCACATGCTGTAAATCAACTAATTTCATGTAGAAATTGTGAAAATTTAAAATAATAATTTATAGAAGAAATATAAACCAATAATTTAACAATAATATAGTCAGTGTCCTTCAACTATTATTAAGCAACATTGAGAAAAGACCAAAAATTACGTAGAGCATATATACCATATAAATTTTCAAAATTTCAAAAACTCACAATTTTACTGAATTTATTGATTTTTCTTAGAAAATCATTTTAAATTTATAAGTTACTCATTTTACCTTTTATTTAATAAATAAAAATATAGAGGCTATGTAACAAAAATATTTGTTTCTAACTATGGGTTTCCGAGAATAAACGGTTCATTTCTCGAAGTAATATTGATAATTGGCCTAAAAACGAATAATAATTAATACGACTAATCATCCTCATCAGTGACAAAAAAATTGTTAATGAAATTGAAATTTATTAAATATTTTTTATATGTACTATACGTTGAGGAGCTCGTAATTTAATGGGTCACCAGATAATGTCAACCTATCATGGGCTTTAATGGGCTGACAAACCATGGGCCGACAAATCAAAGTAGCACTTTTTCTTTTCCAGGAATCCAACACAATTGACATGTATCTGGTTTTAAACGAAGACGACACAAAAAGTTGACCTTTTTCTTAAGTCAAAACATTTCATTTTCACACAAAACATGGACAACTGACATCACATTTCAAACAAATCATTTTCACAAAAAAAACATGGACAACTGACGTCACATTTCAAACAATTCATTTTCACACAATAATTATTTTCATCACAAAATTTGGTGTGAATTTTTTTATTTTACGGTTGGCTGCAAAGTGCTGCCAATCGGATATATTGATAAAAAAAAGTTAATTACTGAAATTTTGTGAACAAATAATATATGCACGCTCCCCGTAGTCAAGCCTCTCCCTCTCTATACACGTGGTATGATTTTGTTTAAGGCATATTAAATTTTGTTTTATTGTTTTCTAGCCTTCAATAATTCTGTTTGAGATTGCTCCAGTATGTACAATACATTTTAGTGAATAAAATATTAAAATATATTTTAACTTTATGATAAGTGAAAAATTTATTAAAAAAACTAAATACAATTTCATTGTTTTATAATAATTAATCTCAACACAGGAATATTTTATGGTTAGTAAATCTTGATTCTCATCAAACATTACAGTAGTTATGTAACTTTATATATGTCCTTGTAAGAAAAGTTTTTTATTTAATTGGAAAGTGAGGGATTCTTCATGCATTCTTTGTACATGTCAAGTTTCATTTTGAATTGATTTCAAAATTAAAGCTCCTGGATCATAAGGATGACCTGGTTTGCATGTATTGCTAGTAGTCAAGGTCGCACTATGAATGATGAGTCATTTATTTACTGTCTCTCATATCACGTAAAAATTACCTTAGGCTCATGTATAAAATATTCAATTCATACAAAACTAAATGAACCATACATTTTATATAACGTTAACTATCCGGCTTGATATTTGTTTGACAAGGCCTCATAATATTCTCTTTGCTGAAAAAAATGAAGCACAAAATACAAGTTATATTAGAAAACAACCATGTAGCAAAAGAATCAAGTCACGACCCCAATATTGGAAAAGAGTATAGAAAACCTCATACCTCGTCAGTAACAGATGGGGTTATTTTAGATAAAGCATGCTCAAAATGAGATGCCTTAATAGAGCATTCATACGAGATACTAGTTTCATTTGTCAAGTCTCGTATTGCAAACCTAGCTGCTTCATCCACCTACGACCGAGAAAAACAAAGAATGAACAAAAACAACTGAAAACACAGCAAGGGACAATAATGATAGCATGTCATGCTGGTTTGAGGTTTTGGCTATGATAGATATAGGAAGATATCAAGCAATTGGAACTAAATTTTATCCGAATTTTAAAATGATACGGATTTCTTTTAACTAGGAAGATATCAAGCAATTGGAACTAAATTTTTGTCTAAGATGAGTTATAAGCATCTAAAAGTAAAAAAAAAAAAAATCATGGTATATAGCTGATCAGATAACATTGGATGTATATAGAAATTAACACATTAGAGTAGAACTAGGGTGTTCTTAAGCTCACCAAAGTGTTTGGTGAGCTTAACTTCAAAATCCATCAAATCGGTTTTAAATGACGAATATGAACCGTTGAAACCCGCCTATCTTACGAGTAATGTATCTACATATAAAATTTTAAACATTCGAATTAATTTAGTATAAAGTCAAGCGGTCAAAAAATATTCAAAAAATGAATGCACTAAAATTTATTTATTAACTTTCTAATTTTGACTGAGTGACTTTATACTAAATTAATTCTTATGTTTAAAATTTTCACATGTACACACATCACTTGTAAGGTAAGCGGGTTCCAACGGTTCGGATTCATCATTTGAAACTGATTTGATGAATTTTGGAGTTAAACTCATCAAACACTTTGGTGAGCTTAAGAACACCCTAGTTCTACTCGACACATTAAGTCCAAATCAACATCCCAGAGAGGGAGAGAGAGAGATTTTACCAGAGAGGCAAGGTCTGCACCCGATAGGTTGTTGCACCGCTCCATTCGGGCCAGAGCATCAAGGTCAACATCAGCATCAATGGGCCTCTTACGTGCATAGGCCTTCAAGATAGCCACTCGCTCGTCTGCACCAGGAAGTGGAACATATAGTATCTTTTCAAGTCTTCCTGGTCTCAGCAGTGCCTGATCCATCACCTCTATCCTGTCATATGATGATATATAAGCTAGCTAAGAATGATTTCATATCAATCCTGTCATATGACAACTTAAAAATCTAAGAAGATTCTTAGCTAACAAGTTGGATTTTTGTGAATTTCAAAACCCTTTTTAATCCTTTTATGCAATAATATTTAGGTCATTAATTTACAAATTACACCCCATATATTGCATGTACATAAAGGTCACCATTTTAAATAAGTAAACTAACACAAAATAGCTAAGACCGATAGTTAATTATATCAAAACAATGGAAAAAAGAAAAAAAGAAAACAAAGGTATCCATCCATCCTACTGTCAAAATTTACCAATTTCATGTTCATTACTTAATTTATGTTGGCAAGAACAGGACATGAAGGAGGATCTGGGAATTATTAACAAAAAAACTCCCATATGATATTTTGTTATGGCTCATATCAGAACAGGTATCAACATTAGTCTTTGAGAGCAACTCAATAAAAAGTAATTTGTCTGGTAGTTGTACATAGAAACAGATTAAAGTGGGACCTGGTACCTGTTTGTGGCTCCAATAACAAAAATACCTTGACGGTTATCAACCCCGTGAAGCTCTATCAGAAGCTAATAACCAAATTAAACAAATAAATTAATAACTAATAAAAATGAGCAAGAGAGAGGGTGAAAAGAGTATTTTAGGTTTTGTATTGTTAGAAATTTATTTTAAAACTCAAAATTAAATAATATTTAATTTAATATTAACGGTTTTTAACTTTATGAATTATAGAGCTATTTGTAACTTAATTTCATTGATCCAATATCTAAATAGAAGTTTATTGTTTGTCGCCACAAAAGATCGAACAATAATATATGAGATATGTGCTGGTGAATCAATCCAATATTTATAGGCAAATAAATTATGAAGCGTTAGCTTCAAAATCATTCAATTCATTCCATTGATGAATTTACCCGTTTGAGCTACTATATGACTCATTCATTTTCATTAATATTTGGAACGTTAAAATATAATGAATATGAATGTCATTAATGCACATATTTGTCTATAAATAATACATAATATTTGAAGAGTAGATCATCCAATAATCCATTCAACAATTCACATTCTCTTGCTCTTCCTATTAGCTCTATAATTCATAAATTCAATTTCTATTCTCCCACAAATAAATATTTTCTTTATAGAAAACATATTATTCTGTTATCATTATTGAAAGAAGCTACATCAACCTCTACCACAGTTGCGCCCGAAGGTAGAGGAATACCGGTGTAACTTGGGCAAGCTTAACCGATTATTCCTGCGCTTAGGACAAAAAGTTGCCTTAGGTTTGCATTTTGTAGCTCTGGGTAATAAAGTTTTAATTAATTCTTGCAATGGTAGTACCTTTTTGTTTAATTTGTGTGATTTTGGATAAGTTTAGTTCCACAGAAAATTTATATGAACAATTTGGTAGTCTAATATAATGTTATGAACTTAATACGAAATTTCTAACTAATTTTGGATTGATAATTTGAAACTGAAGAAAAAAGATTCAAGTAATTAAAATTGATTTTTAGAGTTCATTAGATACAAGTTGCTTTTTATGTGCTCTCTTACAAAGTTTTCCTAATTACTTCAACGGCCACATTCCTTTTTGTTTCACTTCTTCTCCTGTTTCATTTACCGTATCCTCTTTTCTGTTTGTTTCGTTCCATCTCCAGTACTATAGTAATGGAGATGATCAATGTAACAAGCTTCACCGCTCACGCCACAACAACGCCACTAGTCATGTTTCCTTCTCTCATTCGCTGCAGAAACAAAAAGCCCATTTGTAATAATTCGTTTGGATTCTTCCTCCAAATCTTAATAAAGCCCAGGGAAGGAAGCCCACCTCATTGGATTGGGCCTTTTTAATTCGGTGATTAGAAAGTGAAAACTTAACTAATCAAGTATTTTAATTATGATAAACCATGTAACAGTTTGTGTGGTGACTATGTTTTTAATTAAATTTAGACTTGTACACATAAAATAGATATATTTAATTAAAAAAAGACAGATTATGTAATTGAAGGGTTGATATTCAATTCAAAAATTCATCTTTCAATCTTAGCCATTGGAGAATCAGAACAACTACGTGCATAATATAAGAATATATATATATATATATATATATATAGGAGGGATCCAATTACCACAATTTTGAGTTACCACAACCATTTTCTACATGTTCAAAATCCAATTCGTAGATCCAAACCATTCAACATGATCTCAACAAAATTCAATTGTTTCAATTTGACTAGTTTTTATAAAATACTTAATAAATAATAAACAAATTAAAAAAAATATAAAATTTGATCTGCAAACACATCTTATTGTGGAGATCATGTTGAACGGTTTGGACTGACAAATTGAATTTTGAAAATGTAGAAAATGGTTGTAGTAACTCAAAATTATGGTAATCGGATTTGTCTTCTATATATGTATATATATAGGATTTGGCTAATATGCTATGGGTAGCTAAGAGGCCTCCCGTGCTACGGCTCAATATTTGACTTTTCAAAATTATAACAGTCAATCCGAATTGTTCATCTTGTTCTCCATATTAATATGTGTTTGGAGACCAAATTTTACATTTTTTGGAAATTTTTTACTATTTTTTTAGATTTATTGAATATCGCTGTTTTTTATGGTCCAGATTTGTCTGAAAAACAGCTATTTTCAATAAATCTAAAAAAATAGTAAAAATTTTCCAAAAAATGTAAAATTTGGTATCCAAGCACATATTAATATGGAGAACAAGATGAACGGTTCGGATTGACCGTTAGAATTTTGAAAAGTCAAATATTGAGCTATAGCACGGGAGGCCTCTTAGCTACCCATAGCACCGTAGCCAAGTCCTATATATATATATATATATATATCTCTATTCTTATATTATGCACGTAGTTGTCGGATCCCTCCTCTATATATATATGTAGTACATAGTGGTACATAGTTTCAAGCCCGTGGCCAGAAATACCAAATCGGTTTTTTATATTTTCAAAGTCTGAAAAGTCGATCCAACATGTTCAACATGCAATATGAGCTGTATATTAATATGTGCTTGGAGAATAATTTGACATTTTTTTAACTATTTATTAAGTGTTTTTACAAAAAATATTTTTGGCAATGGGACAAAATTGTCTTAAAATAACAATTATGTGAATAAGAAAACAATACTAGAATTGGACCTATTAGGAATAGTAATGTTCTCTCTTCCACTATTAAATTACAACTAAATCATACTAAAGTCTTTTTAAATATTAAATGACATCCTAAGTAATAGTACACGATATCGTAAGTAAAAATCGTAACAAAAATCTTGAAATATTAATATAAGTTATTATAAAATGATACAATCCAAAATAGAGAAGGTTATAATAAAATACAGAAATATTCAAGACAAAATAGAAAAATCTTTATCTTGTAAGAGATTAGTTTCTCTTGTATTCAAGAATCTCCAAGTTGTTGTTGTAGCATTCGTTGATTTTCGCTGTGCTGTTCTGATTATGTAATTCGTGCTTGTATTCGGCTATAAATAAGTTCCAATGTAAATGA
The DNA here is from genome assembly GCA_033356055.1 of Carex pumila. Lineage (NCBI taxonomy): Eukaryota > Viridiplantae > Streptophyta > Magnoliopsida > Poales > Cyperaceae > Carex > Carex pumila. Next base: position 204,403 of record JARJHM010000527.1, on the reverse strand, counting down.
TAACAGGAGAATTTTTTGTACGAAATTACCACAAATTTAGAAGTGATAGTGAGAATGAGAGGATAAAGGGAGGGTTGGAGAAAGTGGGAGAGAGAGAGATGTCTTGCTCCATTATTAAAGAAAAAGAGAGAAAAAAAGATACCCTAGGTCACTTTAAACGAATCTCGATCCATCGAGGGGTAGCTTGGTCATTCTATTGCTGCCCTACACATTTGGTTCGATTAATTCTTCATAAATAGTTATTTATCAAAAAAAATCAAACCCTTCATAAAAAAGTTGTATTCATCTTATGTGATGTCACCTATGTACCAGTATTATGTAATACTTACACATGTTTACTTTTTTTATACCCACAGTTCACCTTTTTTTTTTTTTAAATTTAAACTTAGCTATGACAGAGTTCTTAGTTGAATTATAACCAATTAACCATTCTAATTGAATAAACAGGATTGTTTACTGATCAAACTAAAGGCTGCCAAGGCAATATTTTGTTCAGTTAACAGACAGACAGACATACAAAGTAATGTTTTTACAGAAAATCTAAATCAAGTTACAATAACATATAATATATGCAAGAAAATTTGATATTTTTGTTTATAGTAATCAGTCTTGTATATTTTTATTTCAAATATCCGCTAGTAAAAACAGGATTACTATATACAGTCGCTAAAAAGTGAATTACAATATAGTAATTTCTCACTATCCGCAAGGATAAAAGTGCTTTTTACTATTAGTATCGCCACGAATACTTCCGTGGATAATAGTGATTGTTTTTGGAATAGTCACTTTTTATCCTCGCAGATAGTTGTAGATTCTTGTAAATCGAGTGATCGACCATATCTAACACCCCTACGAATCCTGCACTTAATCCATCCTTTTAATAAAAAAAAACAACCGATTACCCCTCCATACCAGTCAATCTCAATTACATTCAGAAGAAATATTTACTACAAGAATTATTCATGTACAGTAATATTTTATGCCCCAGAAAATAAAATGATGTTTGTAGAAAGTAACAAATGACTAGCTAGTCACTTAAGCAATGAATTTCCATATCATCAAAGAGAAAAGAGGAAGTAAAGAATAAAACATATATGTGTCCACATTAAGAAAAGCAAAAGCATTTCACTACTTCTTTCAAACATGCTCAACTTCACCCATATAAAGCATTTCCCCACTTCTTTACGAAAAGCAAAAGCATTTTACTCCTAACACTAGAACTGTGGAGCTTCATTTTCAGCTCAAAGAAGGGGAAAATATGAATTCAGTGATTAAACTTTTAGGATTTTCGGTGAAAAGAATAACCACAAATAAAATAAAATATATCTAATTGGACATTTTTGTAATAGAAATTAATTTAGGTCTATCATTCTAAAGTCTTGGCTGAAAAATAATCATAAAATAAAATAATATATATATAAAAAAAATTTGAATTTAGATATCAAGTGAGATATCAATCAAATTCGTTGTAAAGGATTATTTTTTCACTAGTTGAATGACAAACAGGTAATTTTTTCACCGGTTAAATGATAAACCGGTAATTTTTTCACCGGTTAAATGACAAACTGGTAAATTTTTCACTGGTTAAATGGTTAACAAACCGGTTTGTTTCGTTGCTGGAAAGGTTAATCAAAACTGGTGAAAATACTACCGATTAGGTCAGTTTTTAAAATCGATCGAAAACATTGACAGTTTAGATATAGATAAACAAAGCAAGAGAAGTGTGAGTGTTTTCTATATATACATTTAATGAGTAGTCTCAGTGTGTAGTTTATATATATAAAAACAAATAAGGCAGTAAGGCACCGATTGTGGAAAGGAGAGTGCTATTTTCAATGCTCAAATTGCACTATTCACATCAGAAAAAAAAATTTCTCTCATTATATTAGGTACACAACTTTGTCTGTATAATTTCTGCATAGCATGTCCCAAACTAAAAAAAAAGAGGATTCGTGATAGGTTTGACAAACCAATGGTAAAAAAACAGACTCTTTATGGGAAAAAAAAAACTCTCACAAATTGGATAGGAGTATTACTAAAATGGATGGCCTCCTGGAAAGTCTCTATGTTACTTATTCCAATTGGATTTCATTTGTAACCTATCCCAACTTGTTTGGGAATAAAAGCTTTGAAGAAGAAGAAAAATATATTAGATACCCCCTTATCTATTACATTCCTTCTGCTGGTAAATGACCATACATAACTATCCTCTTAAATTTACCTTTATTATGGCTATCACTATTTGCTTTTTAATGGCCCTGCTTAACTTTTGTTTGCTTTCCATCTCTCTTTATAAATCTGAAAAATAAATCGAAAAAATATCTATCATATTGCTCACGTCCCTTCATTCCTTTATATTGTGTTGCTCTCTCCTTTCATCTAAAGAAAAAAGAAAAAGAGGAACAAATAAAAATGAAAAGGTAGCATAATTTTACAAGTCTCTCTACAATTTTAGTTCATCTCTCTCGATTGGTTTAAAATGCAATTTTATCTATTTGTAGCTCAAGAAAATATATAAATGAAATATGTATGCGACTCTGAAAAGTCATAAGAAATGACATATTTTTGTTGTGGTTTCCATAAAACCCTTTTTTTTTTTTAAATTAATCCTAGAGGTTTTGAAAATATGAAATAGCAACAACAGATAAAACAAAAAAACAAACAAAAGAAGCATGTATTAAATAAGAGTAAATTAATATGGTATATATTATGAAACAAAAGTTTCTCTTTGCACTTAGTAATATAATTTGAGCGCTTAAAATAACACTCTCCTAAAAGAAAAGGGGCATGTGGCCTGTCGTGCATTAGGGTTCTGACATGCGGACCCACAATCAATATTTCTAATTTTAATTTCCTCATTTCCTTATTAAAAATATATGTTTTCACAGTATCAACAAAATTTAATGCAATTTAATTGTTTGGTTGTGCATCAATAGATAAGAGTCTTTCATTTTGAATCGTCAAAAAATTAAATTAATTAGCCTGATGAACTGTAAAATATATATGCTCAAAATATCATAATGTTTTAATGATTATACAAAAATAAACATTATTTTTTGTGATTATAAAGATTATCTAGATAATAGTTGCTAGGTGATAAATGATCCCTCCCTATTAACTTGTAGTAAACTACAAGTCAAAAGATGCATGTTTATTCTGACCGAAGGCCTCTCAAAGATGTAAAGTGGTTTTCATAAGAAAAAATAATTAATTTATAGTTTTTAAAACGAATTTGATTATTTTATTGACCTAGTGTTAATTGATTAGAGCACTAAATTCAAATCAAAGTTATGGTAACAAAAATATAAAATACGACAAAAAAAACGCACTAAACAACTCAATAAAATGAAACACAAAATAGTCGATATTTTAGTGCATCCATATTAATTTTATTATTATTGTTGTCCGACCATCTATTTAGATTTGAACAGTCGAAACCAATACAAATTAATGAGATGGAGGGGCCGGGGATTGACCATTCCATGAAATATATAGGCAACCTTTTGGTATTATTTTGGTACAGAAAATTTGGTCCATGAAATATTATTTATGTATCATTAGGTTATATATGTATCTCTTTCGTCCAGAAAATAGAAATATATAATAATTTTTTTTCAAATAATTAAAATTAATTAACTCATAAATAGATTGAGACCAATATATTGACTATAATATATATTAATCATATTGCACTATCAAAATAATATAATTCAAGGGACCTATATTTTCCCATCTAAATATAGTAATTAACTAATTTCAATATCAATCTCAGCTGGGTACACACAAAAAAGTTTTAGTTGTAAGGATGCTATTCAAGTCTCGTAGAAACTGGAAGCACCAATTAAATAATAATACTAAAGCAAAGCTATAGATTCAATTCTACAAACTTTATTCCATTAATTTTTTTTTTGTGTTGGACTGAAGCTTTCTATTCTCATTACTTCACAGCTCTATACCAATATGAAAAGTGGGATAAAAATTGACGCTGATCGATGCAATTTGCATTCATGGCCAACAACTGTTGCATCCTCTTTTACTTTCTCTCTCTTTTTCTTTATTCTTTATCCTAAGTAAATATATTCTCTTTCTTTTACTTTATTCTTTGCCAAAGTGAACAGATTCTGTCTTCTTTTTATGCTTTACTCAGAGGTTTGGCTAAATTGAACTTCAATTGCAGGAATTACGCCTAAAATCTCAATCGAACGGCTGAAACCTTCTTAATTTAATCATAGAAGGGTGAGAGAATTGACCGAAGGGTGTAACGACGAAATCAATTATTGGTGTCTCTGGAAACCTACTCCCTCTCAGATCTACTCTCCTGCATTCCTTCCTCTGTTGAAGATTTTGTCTCAAGTCTCAAACAAAAGGTATACAAACTATGCCTTATCTCATTGCTTTCTTCTGCTAGCGTGTTTGTGTCCGAGGAGTCCCTGTATATAATATATGCTATTATGGTATATGGTATTATACATGCAATGAAAAAGAGGGTGTTTTTTACTTGTTCGATTGTTTCAGATCACATACATCTCTATAGAACAAATGAATCAGACATGATATTTTTTTCTTAAGGTGGACATCACTACTATCTTCTACCTCATGTCACGCAGCTGAGACAACCGGTAATATTGATGGCTCCGACAATCACAAACAACTCCGATTAGGTCATAATATATCCTTATATTGATTCGTTTACCTTTCTCTTTTTCTTTTTCCTGACTTTTCTTCGTTTATTTTCATTGAAGCTGTAAACTATAATTGGTGACACCGATGATAAATTAGGAGAATATACATGGTTAAAAACGCTGATAACACATATTCACAACTTTAGAGGTGTATCTAGATTCACTTTATACACACAGACATTTAAAAAGAACTGTGCATATTTTTCCAAAAAGCGTGCTACAACAGGCCATTTACGTGGTTGTAGAAAATGAACCGATTATTGATAACAAAGGATACACACACTGTATTCAGTTTCAGTAGAATATCAGTTTGTGATACCTTTCTCTGTTGAAGAAGACTTTGTCTCAAGTATCAAACACAAGGTATACAAACTATGTCTCATCTCATTGCGTTCTTCTGCTAGCGTGTTTGTCTGAGGAGTCCCTATATATAAATTTATAATATATGGTATTATACATGCATGAAAAAAAGGTCATTTTTACTTGCTCGATTGTTTCAGATCACACCTTTATAGAACAAATGAATCAGACATGATATTCTTTTCGTAAGGTGGATAACAAAAGAAACGGGAACAGGGGATTGTGCCATCGCACCGATCAGTTCAATGTTATGTCTAAATCGTTTTATCCGTGTTTAAATTTCATGATGGTTTATATTTCACATGAGGGAGGATTTAGATTTATAGATATTTATAGATATTGAAATCTGTCTACACAGATCTAAATGTGGATCAAACGGTTTATTTGAAATTTAGAACTCAATTCTATCTGATACTAATTGAAAACCTCTGAATCCGTATGTGGGAAGAAACAATCCTGGGTTGGTGTCATATTATTTTATTATAATTAATTGTTAAGCTATAATGGATACATGTTATCTTCAGCAAAAAAGAAGACACATATGACATATCCAACTGATAAGTAAAGCAAAAGTAAACATTATTAGTTTATTACATTGTGACTTTGCATTAATATAAATATGTTGTAACCCAGCTGGCCTTTCTCCCTCAAATGAGAAATCGAATGTGATTTTTTGCTCCTTTTGTTGATCGGAGACAATTAACAGAAACCCGAGTTCAACGGAGTATAACACGATTTGACGAGGAAATAACCCTATCACAAAGTTAGAAGCACAGAAAGTTGGCGAGAATCGAATTACACTGTCACGTAGCTTAGACGAAAGGTGATATTTGTTGGGATAAACTCAGCAATACTACACTGCGTTGTGCCAGCATGCAAAAGATTGAAGAGAGAAGAATATTTTTCTGAATAGAAACAACGCTTTATTTCCTTTCTCTCTTACTCAATTACATAGAGTTCTGCAATATTTAAAGCAATACAATGTTCCTAAAATAACCACCCGCAACTTCCCTAAATTAAGCACCCACTACACAACATGCTGAAAATAACTAACCACTATGCCTACTCTAAATTTAGCACCCACTAATCTGTCCTTGCTATTATAAACATATACTCAAAATAACTTAGCACTACTAACAGTTATTCTAAAAAACGTGCTCCGATTTTTGGATCAATTTTCAACAATATTGACGGCTCCGACAATAACAAGCAACTCTGACCAGGTAATGATCAAGCTCATCTTTATAGATCATTTTTTGTTATTAATAAATAATTAGAAAAGATATTGATTACTTATTTGTTAAAAAGAAGAAGAAGATATATACCGAATCTATATATGATTCGGTATCTGCAGGGGTACTGAACCATAGATTCAGTAACTCCTTTGATTCCACTGTTATCATAAGACCACAAAAAAATCTCAAAAAGAGGGGTAACGAATTCCGCACCTAGATCGAATCATAGGTTCAGTACACTCCAACTTTTTAGTCTTTTTTTAGGTCGTTTGAAATAATATTATAATTAGATTTATCCGAAATATTTTTTGTTATATAGATATTATGTTTACATTTTAGTATTTTTGAAAATTTATGATATGTGTGTAGGGTTATCTGAATTTTTTTTAAATATCATTTTACAAAAAATAATAAACCCAAAAACCATCAATTTTGTACAATTCCAAACTACGTACCACGGATGTGCGGTTCTCTTTCCTAGTATGCCACCCTCCCCCCCTCTCTTTTTCCAGATGATGTTTTTAATTTGTTTGGTTTTTGTTATTTGTTACATTTTAATTGTTTTGAATTTTATTATGTCTCATTTGTTTTGGTTTTTGAAAATAACAATAAAATTGGATTAATTTTTGTTTAAATGTCATTTTGTTGGGGGAAAAAAATGAAGAAGAAATAGATTGAACAATATCATGCTAATGTTGTCATGATTACAATAAAAGTACATCTAACAAACATGAAATAAATATCCATTATAATAAAAGAACACCTAAACAATATTTTTGAAAATATAACCAATACAATGAAAACTTAAATTTATCTCCTAGATAAATATCCATTGCTTGCCTTTCAACCTAAAAATTTGCAAACAAATAGTAACTATTATTATAAAGTCTGAATATTGTTTTTGAAAGTTGGAATTGAATTAAAATAAGTAAATTAACTACCTTGTGCATCTCGAGTAGCTCTGTTTTGTCTTTCATGTGTATCTCAGCCGGCTTGATGTCCACTCTTCTTATTTAGTAAATCAGTCACACTGGAATCCTATTAGGTCGCCTTCGACCCAAAGTAACATTTTTTCATGTGGAACAAGGACAAGGCCCTCATTTTTTTCCGTTCTGACTAATTGTCATACACATGTCATTCACCCCTCCATGTGTTGATCAGTGTCTGGATGTGGTAGTAGTGACAAACCTGCCAGGGTCGAGTTCTCGGAGACAACACACAGACAGTGTTGGTCCCAAAGTTACTTAGAGGGGGCTGAATAGGGTATTTTTAAACTTTTACTCAAAATTATAAGTCCTTAGTTTGCCTTAGAGTTATTATCGATAGAAACTCAAATAACTTGCCAATAATAAAATAAATAATAGAGTTTAGAGATATTTGACACAATAGTTGTTTACAGAATTTGACTTCTCTAGTCAATTGTCAATTATGTCGTCTTATGGCAGAAATACCGACTCATCATCATAAAATGAAGAGCATATACTAGTGAGTTACTTGAAAGAGTTTATATAGAAGATGAGGAGTTGATGTCTAAAGGAAGAGAGTCGATCAAGAGCGAGGCGGGAGCTAAGGCCATGCTTCTTCCTCATCTTCGGAGGGTGAAATGTGCATGGCTATTTCTAATGATGAGTTGGGCAGGGGTGATGAACAAGCAATCAATCACATACAATTTATGGATCGTGCCACACTCACGATCAAGCAAGTGTTTTATAGTTCATATCTTATCCTCTTGTGTGGTGACGGGCAGGGGTGCCTCAAGTTGTCTCTTCATAATGAGCTCGCTTTTGGATTGAACAACGGCCTATCAACTTCAATATCCCTTTTGGATTGAACAAATTGATTCCCAAACAACACATCCTTATGGATTCAATCCTCAAACCCAATTTAGATCAAACTAGTGATCTAGTCTCACAATCAATCAACAAAGAAGGAGCAAAAAGGAGATATTGAAAATCCAAATCAATCTCACAAGATCACATGACTCACCACAAGAGACAGATCAAGTGGATCTAGATCAAAATAGATCTATATCTAATAAATATCAAGAGGAGGGCCCACCTAGACAAGTGACAGCACAAGGAGGAGCAACGAGAGCTTGGGCCCTCACTAGGTGGAACAAAGAAGAGCAGCGGAGGAGGTAGAGCTGGCTAGTCCCACACCTAGGGAGGATCGGGCCATGGCAAAGGTAAAACTCGCAAGCTCGAGCAGCAGGGATCGGGTCTAGTGGGGATGGCAGTGCTGGGCCCAAGGTAGTTGGGCTTGACTGGAGGCATGAGCCCGAGGCAGGGCAACTGTCGATAGGAAGGTGGTGCGTCGGCCAAGGAGGAAAGATAGAGTAACAGTGAGGTCAAAGTGAGAGAGATAGAGAGAGAGATGATGCTCTTTTTTCTATCTAGATCTAATCTTGATCAAAATCAAATGACATTGATGACATGATTAAGTTGAAGAGATGGAGGGATCTCATGTATAAATAGGCTTTCAATTATTACCATAATGCCCTTGCTTAAAATCAAAACGAGATGAATTTATGAAAGGACAAAATAATAATCATACATGAGAGTGGTCTATTGAACAATTGGTCCATTCAACAAGGAATCAATACTTTGCTTAACTATTAACAACTCTCTCCCTCTCATTTAGTTGACCAAGTCAACATTTGTTCCTCCTCATCTGGTCAAACACGTTTGACCATGGTCAAACTTCACTATTTTCACTATCTTGGTCATATCTTTTGAATCATATGTCCAAATTATGCATACCACATATCCACGCGCTCCTCTCTCCTCTGTAACATGGTATAATCTAATTTCACAAAATCATAGGATTGATCAACTCCATAATATATTTAATCTAATTAAACATATTTTCTCATTCAATTGAATCATTCTTTGTACACACTTGTGTACTAAATTGATTCAACTAATCCTCACATGATTAAATCTTCTTGTGAACAAGGCTTGTGTATTAAATAGATTTAATCAATGATCTTTTTGTTGGGTAATGGTCTAAGCTGGCAGGTACATTTCAAAAATTTCACTAAAGATATAGACATGATCTTACCGTAAACAAGCAATCAATCACATGTAGTCCATGGATCATGTCACACATATGATCCAATAGAGTGTTGTAAGTCATACCTCTCAAATCAAGTGGAGCGAGATACGGTTACTTGCACCTTAGTCTCCCTTGTCAAAGTTTTCAAAACAGATAACCTTAAGCTTCACACACCAAGGTGTTGATCGAGAATAAGAGGAGATCAATGCTAGTTGTTCAGATCCTCGTGCCCTTGCGAATCCAAAAGATAACTCACTACTTCAAAGCACTTTGAATAGATATTGCGTACCACATCAACATGATCTCACACGCTTCTCGACAAATTCAAATTTCCACTCGAGTCAAGGAGATAAGGAGAGAACAAGATCTAGATCAATCTCGAAAGGAGAAGAAGAGAGAGAGAGCTCGAACTCTAGCTGATTGGTTAGAGGAGGAGGCGGCGATTGGTGGGTGCCCAACCGGCAGAGAAGAGAAGGGAGTGGCGGCCTCGGCTTGATGGTGTGAGGAGTGAGGCACAGCTCAACCAGTGACACGTGATCCTAAATCGTGTGGGCTGTCATGGCCAACTTCATGTATAGGTTGGCCCTAAAAGTCACAATTGGAGATGTTGAGAATATGAGTACCAGAGAGCAATCACACAACATAAAAAGAAAGAAAATTGAGAAAGAATAAAAATCAGAACACACAGATTTTACGTGGGAAAACCTCTAGGGGAAGAAAACCCATGGCCGCTTGCCAAAACAAATCCACTATTTCTCAAAGTTAGTTACAACAAATTAGAGAGAGATTTAATGCATATATAAAATACAAAACCCACTGAAAGGATGCAAAAACAGACTAATCTGGACCGCACATCTTAATGGGCAACTTGACTAATCTGGACCGTCGGTTAAAGGATTTTCATGCAATTGACTTCGTAACCTCAGACACCACTCGCAGGGGGCTGCCGCCCCCCTGCCACCCCCGCATAGTCCTAGAATCAGGCCCATATACATAACAAGTGAATCCTACGCAAAGGATCGTCACATGGCTTTAAGTGTGAGGGTATCTCATTTCATTTGTGTTCTAAGCAACTGGTATATATAAATGCACTAAGTTCCCACTGACTTTACCACTAGAAATGAGTTTCTCATTTTATAAAGATTAACCCTTTAATCTTTATTGTTATTTTAGTAACTAGATGCATGCTTCAAATTACACAACATTCCTATCAATCAGCAAAATGTAGGAATTTTTTTAACATTTGATGAAAATGTAGGAACTATTTGCACTTCTCTCTTTTAATTTTAAAAAGCGTCATTGTTATTAATTAAATCACTAATTCTTTAATTAAATGTACACGTTTGTAGGTGTTTTTTTTTTTAATTCTTCTATCAAAATGTAAAAAATCGTATTTTATGGTATAAAATTATAAAATTTTCGACAACATATATAATGAAAAATAAAAGTTTATAGTTGAAAAATTGACAACATTAAATCTTACAAAAATTGAAAAGTATATTTGTTTACTCGTTTTTCTTACAGTTTGTGGGTGCTACGCTGTTTCAAGGTAATCTCTTACAAGTATAATTACGCGGTAATCTGTAGTAGAGATATTGTCGTAGACCAATTCCCTCATATAAGCTTCAAAATCATTATCTTGGTAGCGAAACAAAGCAAAACAAGCATCGCACGTCCTAATGAAAGAAAAATAATCTGATTCAAATTTAATAATTCATAAAGAAAAACAAAGAAAAATATTATGAAGTTAATTTTAAATTTTGTTATATATACAAAGGTTGGACATCTAACGGTTTGAATTGACTGTTTAGACTTTGAAAATCAGAAAACCCAAATCGTTTGTTCTGGGGGCTAGGAAAAAACTTTTTGAGCTTAGCCAACCTCTTTATATATATAAAAAAATGTATGCGGAACTAACAATTTGGATCAATTCATTTTATATTTGGAAATTATTAATCATAAGCAAGAAAATTGTTTCGTCTGCAAAAACTCCTTTAACACAATTACTTAAAGGAACTAGGTAATGATGTTTATTTTGGCTCAAGTGTTCATTTTGTCATTTGCAGAGAAACTTGAAAAATTAGCCAAAAGTAGAAAATGGAGGTTGAAGCTCTGACCACAGCAACTTCGGCATTGAATTTGGTAGTTAATAAAGCAACAGCAGCCATAACAAATAAACTAGGTTTGCTGCTAGGGGTGCAAGATGAGCTGTTCTTCATCAAAGATGAACTTGAAATGATGCAAGCCTTCTTGTGCGCTGCCTCCACACAACAAGTGAAAGGGAAGGTGGTCACTACATGGATCAAGCAAGTCCAAGAGTTGGCGTTTGATGTGGAGGATTGTCTCCAGGAGGCTTCTGTTCACCTGATGAAAAAAAGTTGCCTACCAGTCATGTGCTCAGTGAAGAACCATGAGCATATTGCATGTGAAATTCGATCGCTGAAAACTAGAATTGAGGATGTGAGTAAGAGAAACAAGCGGTATGAGCTGATTAAGGACAATGATGGTCAGACATACCATGAGAGAGCCTCTTCCATGTCAATGGCCAATGTAGCTTTGCTTGTAGGTTTGGATGAACCAAAAAGAAAATTGATTGAACTTATTATGAAGGGGAATGGGGATGTGATATCACTTGTAGGAATGGGTGGTCTTGGAAAGACCACTCTTGCGAGAGAGGTCTTTGGCAGCCAAGAACTAAGAGCCATGTTTGAGCATTTTGCTTGGGTCACCATCCAACATCCTTTCAACAAGGAAGAATTTATAAAAAGCCTGGCCAAGAAAATACCAGCCAATCCTGATGATAACAGGCTGTCGGATAAATTACCCAAACAAACAATAAAAGAAAAGGTAACTGAATATCTAAAAGATAAGAAATATTTGATTGTACTAGATGATATGTCTGATGAGTCAGAATGGACTAAGATAAATCATTTGTTACCTATGGGCAATGAGAGGCGAATCATAGTAACCACACGACTAAGGCCTCTGGCAGAATCTATATCACACAAAGGTGACATATATGTGATCAATGAACTTTCAGAAGAATATGCTTTGGATCTCTTTTACAAAGCAGTATACAAGACCCCCAATTATAATCTTGTGATTGATGATAGGGAATCACAAGATGATCTGCCCAAGGAAAGAAAGTGTAATATGAATGACGGTCCCAGTAGCACTGAGATAATGGAAGAGGATAGTAAAGTGCAGAAGCAACGAATATCCAACGATATTACTGAGGAAGAGGATACGGAAATTAAAGATGATCAGCCCAACGAAACCATGTGTAACATAAAATATAGCCCTAGTAGTACTGAGATAACCGAAAAGGAAAGTGAAGTGCCGAAGCAATGCATAACCATTACAATTACCACGGAAATGAATAGGCAGGCTAATCTAATTGTAAATAGCTGTGATCGCCTACCACTTGCCATTGTAACTATTGGAAGTTTGTTGTACACCAAACCTAAAACAAGTGTTGAATGGAAGGCAATGCATGACCATCTTAGTATAGAGCTTGATAAGAACCGAGATTTAGGGGTGGTGAAGAATGTTCTTACTTCTAGTTATGATGGCATGCCATACCATCTCAAACCAAGTTTATTGTATCTAAGTGCTTTCCATAACCATAGGGAAATAAGGCGATCAAGGATAATAAGGCGTTGGATGGCGGATGGATTTGTAACGGGAGATCGTAAAAGGACGGCAGAGGTGGTAGGAAAGGATTATTTTAATGAACTCATGGGTAGAACTTTGATACAACCATCAGAAATGAGTACAATTGTCAATGAAGACATTAATAGATGTAACATTCATGACATAATGTATGAATTAATTCTTGCAAAGGCCATGGATGAGAACAACGTGTCACTGGTTGAAGATGAAAACCTCATAACCATGACAGATAAGGTGAGGCACCTTGTGATCATAGGTGGACCACGCACAGGGGACAAAGTCCTAGAAAAAGTGAACTTGTCCCACATGCGATCCTTATCCATCTTCGGAGAGGTTGGAGACTATCTGAGTTATCCTAGAATGAAGTTGGTAAGAGTGCTAGATCTAGAAGGCACTTTAAATTTGAATGATGAGGACCTGAGAAGCGTAGGCAAACTGCGTCACTTAAAGTACCTAGGTCTTAGGGGGACAAAAATTACAAAACTCCCAGATTCTTTGGGGAAGCTTAGTGAACTTGAGACCCTTGATATTAGAAACACAAATGTACTGCTACTACCGGCAGGACTTACTAAGCTTCAAAAGCTAAGCTATCTACGTGCAGGATTGGATGGCTATTCTCTTCAACCAACACCAATAGAACATTACGTTGACCATATACATGATATCTTTGGTAAATGGGAAGAAAAGGTCAATGATAAATGCTCACCAACTATACAAGGAATGACACGGAATATTCTTGGCATCATTAAATTCGTGTCTCTTATTCCTTTTTACCCTCTTTTAAGTTTAGAAACGTTTTTGGATTCCAGAATATACCATAATTCAAGTGGGGTGAGGGTTCCTCAAGGAATAGGTAAATTAAGGTCCCTAAATATTATTGGCGTCATTGATATTGGTGAGAGCAAGAGTTTAGCAAAGGAGATGCAGAATCTTACCAACCTACGTAAGTTAGCAGTGTGTGGTTTCACCGAGGAGAATGGGAAAACATTAGGAAAGGTGATTGATGCTCTTAAGCACTTAAGGTCATTATTCCTTGAAGCGGAAGATGATTTTGGCCTCAGGTGTTGCTTAGATGCTGTATCTTCCCCACCCAAGTATCTTCAAAGCCTAAAGTTGCGCAGCCGTCTTGGTGAATTGCCTGATTGGATTAGTTCCCTTGAGAATTTGGAGAAGATACATTTCAAATACACTTCTCTAACGGGAGGAATTGAAGCCATTGGAAAGTTGCCCAACCTGAAGATTCTCCATTTGTTGTCCTATTCGACTGACAATTTGAAGGAATTATGCTTTGGCGAGGGTACATTTCCAATGATGCAGGTAATGATTCTTGAGGAACTGAGTTGGTTAACATTGGTGTCAATTGAAAAGACAGCATTGAAAAGACTCGAGCAGCTAAAGATCAGAAGATGCTGGGAAATGAGAGAGGATGGGGTGTCGGGGTTGGAATTTCTTCAACAACTCAAGGAGATGGAGGTGCTACCTTCTTATCCGCAGATAAATAACAGGTTTGTGAGAAACATGCAGGAGCAACTCTCTAATAATCCAAGAAAGCCGGTTCTCAGGGTCATTAAAGAATAACTCAACTTGTATAATTTCTCAAATGGTGATTTTGGAATTGATTAAGGGAACTGTTGTTATTTTCTTCTTTTTATTTTTCCTAATGTATTTTATTTGCCTTTTGTTGGTGTGTAATAAATTGACCTGATAATTGGTGACTTTTGTTTGTTATTATACTGCAATTGGTGATAATCTGTCTTATATTGCACTTTTCATGTAATAAATTGAAGTTTATTTGTAAATATCGTTGGGGTCTTTTTTTGCTGGCCTTTTGAACTAAGAAGATATATGTGCTGATTTTCATGTTTGTTTATTCATGTTAATTTTCCTCTCGCCGTGATTTATATTAATATTCAATTTTAAATATATTTTATTACTTTTATCCAGGTTTTTGAATTTGTTTTTAAAATACCCAAACTGCTATATAATATAGCAGACTGGGAATTTCGAAATTTTTTCAAGAATTTTCTTTTTCCAATCTTCTATATTATCTAGTGGATTGGGAATTTTTTTTAACCAATTAGAATAATTGGAATGTTTTAGATATATATTATTTTATTTTATGCTTATTTTTCACTGAAGACTCTGGAAGTTTAATCACTGATAGCCCTAAATTATTTTTTATTACAAAAAAGTCCACTTGCATATATTTTAATTTATTTTGTGGTTATTTTTCACCGAAGACCCTAGAAGTTTAATCGTCGATAGCCCTAAATTATTTTTTATTAGAAAGAAGTCCAATTACTAATATTTTAATTTATTTTTTGGTTATTTTTCACTAAAGACCCTAGAAGTTTAATCGCTGATAGCCCTAAATTATTTTTTATTACAAAGAAGTCCAATTACATATATTTTATTTTATTTTGTGGTAGTTAAGTGTAATTTAGTATAATTAGCGTAATTTAACATAATTAGCGTAATTATCATAATTAGTGTAATTTAGCGTAGTTAGTGTATTTTACCGTAATTCAACGTATTTTAGTATATTTAGCATAATTTGGTATAATTAGCATAATTTAGCGCAGTTAAGCGTAATTAGCGTAATTTAGTGTAATTAGCATAATTTAAAGTAATTAATGTAATTAGCATGATTAGCATATTTTAACGTAATTAGCATAATTAGCATAATTAGCAATTTAGGATCTTTGGTGAAAAATAAAAACAAACAAAATAAAATATATGTAATTGGACTTATTTGTAATACAAATTACTTTAGGGCTATCGGCGATTAAACTTTCAGGGTAGTCGGTGAAAAATAATTACAAAATAAAATAAAATATATGTAATTGGACTTCTTTGTAATAAAAATTAATTTAGAGATATCAGCGATTAAACTTTCAGGGTCTTCGGTGAAAAATAACCATAAAATAAAATAATATATATCTAAAATATTCTAATTATTTTAATTGGTTAAAAAAAATCTCAATCCACTAGATAATATAGCCGATTGGAATTTTTTATTTCTTTAAAAGATAATTCCAATCCGCTTATAGCGGTTTGACTATTTAAAAAAAAAAATCCAAAAACCTGAATAGAAGTTGCACTACAACAATGTAGATACTTTTTGCGAGAGAAAAAACAAATTTATGACAGTACTCACTCGCGAAAAGTACCGTCGCAAAAAGAAAAAGCTGAAAAATGAGAGTAGTCCGTTGCAAAAAGTCACTTTTTTATCCTCGCGAAAGGTGTCTCATTCTTGTTGTGTTGGATATTAATAAAAATCAAGGCACCTATCAGGCTTTGTTCTTATTTCTCTTTGGAAGCCTGAAAATTAGTCAAAAATATGTTAATTTCAGAACAAAAAAAAAAATTCAGACGCACTAGAACAATCAAAATCCAACATCACAGATCCCCTATATTCATATATTAAATCATTAAATGTAACGATGGCGATTTTATCTCCATATAGATATATTATGTAACTAATAATAAATACGAACGTGTAATTACCTATAAATAGCTCTATAAGAGAATGATACCCTGAAAACCTATACCCAATAAAAATTGAAAGAAGAAATTTACAGTGTTCTTGTATCCTCACCATCCATTCCTTGAATGTTTTATGTTATTTGAATTAAACGACAATTCTAGTAAAAATCTAATTTTAATAACTAAAAAAATGAGAGATGAAAATTACAATTTAAGATGAAAAGCATGATTATGAAGCAATGACTTCTTTTTTTTATCTTTTTCTCGAATATTAGAACCTGAGGCATGCTTTGGGGATGGTTATCATTAATCCAGAGTTTCAGACATCTCTGGTCTCTCCAGTTGAGTCAATAAATGGAGAAATTAATACATGAACTCAACCCACTATTAGTTACTGCACAACTGAGGATCAAGACTTCAATGGACATAGCAGTTCTCATAATTTTCATCATTTGAGTCAATTCCTTTGTTCTCATTATCTAAGAAACTATTACAATTTGGTTAATATACATGACATCTTCTCTACTTTTTTTTTATTTTTTATTTTTAGTTATTTCATAGTCAACTTTATTAGAGATTCACATACAAAATTAAGAAACGCATCTCAAAATTTATAGGTGATATTTCTACTTTTTTTTAATATCTATTAATTTTGATTTTAAATTACGAGTAAACGAATTGGCCTCCACCATTACTTCTAGTGTTGTTCTCAATATTACAGCTATTAACTTTAAATACTAGACCAAGTCTAATTGATATATCCATTGCATGCATGAATCGCTTCTTCTGCCGCACACAGATATTTTGGGCCTAAAAAATATTAAATCTTTTGATATGAGGCCCAAATTTATGACTCAAGTTCAATCTTTTAGAGGGAGGTCTTACTAGAATCACAAATTAATTCTCAATCTAGAATAATAATTTTACCAATTTAAAAAAGTCTAAATGCTAAATCAATTGCTCTGATAAACTCTAATTTCATCAACAAATATTGTAAAACCCTAAACCCTAATATAAATTTGATCTATAAATAGCAATCACTGGATACAATCTAGAAACACTATTATTATAATATTTTTGTTGTAAATTAAAATTTTATCAGAGACATGATGCTATACGTTTTTTCTTAAAATGCTACCGCAAAGAATTTTAAATGTTGCAAAAGACAAATTCTATAAATTTATACAGCAGTATGTTGGCGCATTTTCTAAGACATGCATAATGGTGCTTACCTGATCATTTCATCGAAACTTGAAATGTCTAAATCCACGGGTCGAAATGATGATGAACGTTTTAAATTTTGTAATATTTCTGTTCTATTTCAGTTTTCTGTACTTTTTCTTGAATCTAATATAATACTTGTGCATTTTGAATTATCTGTTTCTTGTTTCAATAAAACAGGGTCTGAGGGAAGTGAAGCATCATCCAAAGATGTAATTCATCTATTTGATTATATATGTTCTTATCCTCAATTCTTGTTAATATATAATTAGTGTTCATTAGAAGATCTGAGGGTTGTGCCACTTATCATAATAATATGTTTCTTCTTTCATGTTATTATTTTTTTAAATGTTCTTTATCTTAAATCTTGTATGAAAGGTTTAATTCTGTAAGTAGTTAATCTGATCAAATGTTTTTTTATCTCTCAACTGTCTCAAATGTTCATCTCATCTATTGTATTTAATCTAATAAAATATTCTTCATCTCAATTTTTTTAATATGTTTCTTCTTTAATGTTATTATTTTTAACATTAAGAAGTCAAATTAATCATCTAAAAATTCATTAAGAAGAAACAAAATAAGTGTAATAGTAATTAATTAGAATTTTGAAAGTCAAGAATTAATAATAAAGATATTAATTAAAAGATATTTTACAATAATTATCAAGTTAATCAATTAAAGATTAAGTTATTAAAATGACATGTGGGATCAGATATTTTGATTTCATTTTCATATGAAACTACAATAAGAAAGATATTTTTTTTGGGTAAAGAAGTATTTAATAAATGTTCTTTCAAATAATTTGGAATTGAATTATTAATTAAGGAAATTTGAGGATTTTTCTTACGAGGATTCGCAAACTCAAAAAATCAAAACAAATGGAATGGAACACCGTGGGATTTGATATCTACACGTGGCGCTCATGCAATAAGCCCACCTCTAACCGACCTTCCTAATTAATTCCGTTTAATGAGTATTCTCCTTTTCGAATAATAACAGAGAAACAGAGACACAGAATTGAAGAAAAAAAATTAGAGAGGG
This sequence comes from Carex pumila, assembly GCA_033356055.1. Lineage (NCBI taxonomy): Eukaryota > Viridiplantae > Streptophyta > Magnoliopsida > Poales > Cyperaceae > Carex > Carex pumila. Next base: position 185,652 of record JARJHM010000527.1, on the reverse strand, counting down.
AGAGAGTAAATAGTTGAAAATGATAGAAAAATAAAAAGATTTGTAATTTATAAGAAAAGGCCACTGTATGAGTTTTGTAACATTCCAATTTTCAGACACTTCGAAATTTATCTACTTGAAATGAAATGTGTTTTAAATAGTAATTTCGTGATTGCTAAATATATTTTTGAACCTTTGTAATTATAATTAATACACTAAAAAACATATGAACATTTAAATCAGGAATCATTTATTTAGTATAGTTTATAAGGAAAAAAAATATTTATGAAACAAAGTACATATATAAATGTTTCAAATTGCAAATAGCATGAATTAAAAATTCTTTTTACATGACCTATTTCACAACGTGTCAAAATCTTTTTATTCTTTGTACATATATTTAATGAGCATTTTATGCATGAGTCATGACCTATTTCACAACGTATCAAAATCTTGAACCAGTACCAAACCCAGTTATTCAACAGATCCGGTTAAATGTGTCATGATCAATTTTCTCTTTTTTTGTGTAGGATCTTTTTTTACATGCAGTAAATTAATTAGTAGTTGGTTGTGGACTTGTGGTAGAGGAACTTTTCACCCAAAAAATAACATCCGATTTAATACAGATAAAAGTAAAAGTGAGCTATGGTATCATGAATAGCGTAATATGGTATGAACTATCGAATAAAGTCGATCGAGATGTTCGAAAAACAGCCCCTCAGACGTAAACAATCAACCAAGCAAATCAATCAATAGGTTCCTTCTCTTCCATCTCCTGCTTCTCACGGGCTGTGTCAGGCCATGTAGTTCTGACGGCAACAACTTCTCACCATCTCCGTTCCTTTTCTTCCCCCTTCATTCATTTATTTCCCTCACCACTTCCCTTACTCGTTTTTTTTTTTTTTTTTTTTTTTCTTTTCTTTTCTAGCTATGGCCCTCTGTTGGATGAAGGAGAGAGTCCCCAAAATAATAGAAGAGCGGTTGTATTTATTTCATTGTGATTTTTATATTTTATTTCCCCTTCTTTTAAGAGAAATTTCAGCCTCGGAATTAATAGTGAAATTAGGTAGAAAAGTGCTAGACAAGTGTTACCATGAGAATTTGATACAAAACGATGTTAATTTATATATTGACTAGTGACATGCAGAAAATTATATTTGTTTAAAGAATATAATTTTGACTTATAAATTACAAAGTTTCCAATGAATATATTGTTATATAAATTTTAAGACATTTCTAGACTAAAATGAAACCTATCTATTTACTTGTAACTGTACAATCAAATAACTGTAAAATAATTGGTCATATTAATTAACAAAAATTCAAGATAATCTCAATATAATAATATTATGGCTACGTTTGAAATATTTCTCCAATTATGAGCTTTACTTCGAGTGAAATTAAATTTTGAAGTATTCAAAAACTAGGATGATACAATTTCTTGACATGGAAATCAAAATTGCTATTAAAAAAAAAAATACTTCCTTTCAAATTAAATAATTCTCCACGTTTTTCAAAACTATAATGTTACACATAAGACGAAATTTCTCTAGCGAGAACAAATTTATTCCTATTATAATAATTACTTACACAAAGAACATCCTCTGTTTCAGTTCTTTTTACAACCTTATACAGCTGAATTTACTTAATTTTGAAAACATTATAGTGGTAATGTAATGCATCCAATCATTCAAATATTTGTTTTGAAGAAGGCTTCTCTTTTCTGATATTCTCCAAGAGCCCAAATCGGGAAGATATTACGATACATCACATAGTTGAGTAATCCACTTGTCCGAAAGCTCCCCGTCATTTCCTAAATTAAATTCATTTCAGGTTGTGTTAGTTTTGAATGCCCATCTGTTCTGTATCTCTTAACTACTATGTTGACCTATATGTACTAGAAGGGTGTCGGTTTCACCTCAGTACCTGTTGTGGGAAATCTCCATTGTCTAACTGCATGTCAATTAGGTTTCTAGCCGCACGATCCACAGGAGCTGGATCCCTTTCAATCTGGAGATTTAGGCAAGTACAATGTTTGATGTTAATTTAAGAAAAAAAGATACATGGGATAAATCGGTCATCCATTGCACTAAGAAGTTACCTGGCCAGCCTTAAGAAGTGCAAGCATTGACTATGCTGTTTGTACAACATTCGATTTATTTCCTGGTAGATTTGTATATACCTGTTGGAAAATGAATATATATATGACTCAATATTGGCCAGATAAATACTCTCAGCTTTTATCAGAGTTCTTAATTATAGTAAAATTATGCCATATTTAAGTATCATGGATGTTCTCTGATTAATTGACCATGACTGGCACAAGTTCAGAAATCTATTGCAGAAGTGGAAAACCAAAAATATCAAGATTAAAAAATACTTTAACTAGCTTAGAGCCGATCAAACTCTATTAATATAATGTTAATTCAATATAAGTAGAATCTTGCTTGCCTTTGTGGTGGAAGAAAGGTAACTTTCTCCCCAGCCACCATCACTGAGCTGTTTTGAAAGGAGGAAGGCACAAGCTTTTCGAATGGCCTCGCAGTTGGCATATGTTTCTATGACGAAAAATGTGCCGTATATGTAACATATTCCCCATGACCCAAACCTGTGCATTCATAAATTAAGTGCAATGTTACAAATTATATTGAAATATTATTATAATACACTTCTGCCTGAATTAATACAAGCAGCATAAACCATCACCTCCAGCTAAACGGCAAAGAAATGGGATAAAATGATAATAAACAAACTATATATGAACACAATGGAGTTCTAAACATATTTAATACAACGGAATGGAAGAATATATTCTGACCATGAGCCATCATCATTTTGTGTTTTCTTGATATATTCTTTGCCCGCTATGATGCATTGCTTTATTTCTTTCGTGCGATTCCTAGCATATCTTTCTTTAAACAGCATCAATGCCTGGATTACAGATGATGTGCATTCGACGCACCTGCGATTATGTATTTGCATTTATTATTCACATTGTTTTGAATAATTAATGTTATCACAAACTTGATATGGAGTTTGGACTTCTTACGAGTAATCCAGCATGACGTCCTCATACACCTCTGTTATGTTAAAAACCTAACATTAAATTAAGAAGAGAAATGAATTCAAAACTTCAAGGGGACACAAAATAATAGTAATAAAATTATGAAGCAAAATACTAATATGATTTTCATATAATGGAAATAAATTCACATAAGCTTTGAGTTATAAACATGATAGATATCAAATCCCTTGAATTGCTTAGATTAAATTATTTTCTTTTGTTTTCTCACATAGCTAACATAAACTTGCAAGCATCCCAGCAAAAACAATAAAAGAAGGAGAAGTGTTTCTGAAAAATATACCTCAACCCACGGATGTGATCGTGTCAATTCCCAAGCTGGGAAACCACCATCAGGATTCTGCACCACAAATTACTCGTTGGTTTCTGGCTCAGCAAAATAATTTCTCACACTAGTTTATAACTCAAAGCTTTAGATGAATGGTTAAAAATTTTACATTTGCTAAGTACCACCTCTTTTACACATTTACATGATGCTATAGCATGGAAATGGGAACCACATGGTATTTTTACAGTTAAATCCTTATACAAGATTCTGAATTTTAGAGGGGTTTGTTATCCTAATCCTATGTTATGGTGGAAATTACCTCTCCCTCATAAGATTAAGATCTTCATGTGGTTGGTAGTTCGAAATAAAATTCTCACCAAACAAAATTTGCATAAAAGGGGGTGGATAGGCGATACAAAATGCCAATTTTGCCACCAAATTGAAACAACTACTCACTTATTCCTTGAATGTCCTCTTATACAACAAATCTGGTTTTGGATGGGAAACAGCCAATATCATTTTACTAATTGGCACTCTATCCAAGATATTCTCTCATTTGCAGGATCTCTGACGGGACATGATAAAACAGCGTTTTTGGTTGTGTTCAGTGCATTGTGTTGGACAATTTGGAAATTACGCAATGAATCATGCTTTAACCAAACTCCTCATAAAACTTTTCGCACAATCATTTTGCTAATAGTTTCCCTTCTTCATTATTGGACAGGTGTAATCAAGAAACCAATCTGAGACATAATACTCTCTGACTGGATGCCGGTGGATACTGAGATCATTCCCCTGCAAGTCTGGGACCCAACTACAGCTGACTTTGACAACAATGGGATGCAGATGGTGGTGTTTCAACCATCACCACTAGGAGACGATTCTGACTCTATGAAGTCAAGGGCTTGACTTAATTAGCTGCTATTATTAGTTTTGTAATATATTAGCCTCTAGGCCTTTTTGGACCTCAGTGTTATATTGCAGTTTTTTACGAATTAATGATAGTAGTATGTTTTGTGCAAATAATTGGAACAATGTTTGTAATGATTGATGGTTTCTCTAATGAAACGGGCATAAAAGCCTTTTATCAAAAAAAAAAAAATTTCTCACACTAGTTTGGGAGTTGAATGGAAGAAAAATAAAAAAATATAGCATTAAAATATAAATAAAAAAACCTGTAAAGATAGCATGAAATTAACAGCCTCATAAATTATTCCGCTCGGTGCATGATCACCAACAATATCCGGTAATATGCTTGACAAAAGTAGCAATGCCTACAATAAAGAAAGATCAATAGGATAACATTTACTTCCACGACTTAATATGACCTTTCTACATAATTGTCACAGCTTGAACAAGCAATGGTTTTCTTTATATGTATATGAAGTGACCTTCAGAGCCTATGCTGTGCAGTCTGACAAATACCATCCCTCATCGGCAGTTGCAAAGCCCCAACCACCTTTGGTGAAACTACGAAAATGTGATTTAAAGTCACCAGGGGAATTGTCCATGATCTGAAGAAATTAATCAAGGTATTAGAAATAGCAAGGAACTTTTCATTTGTAAGTTTCCTTTTCAATTTTAGAAATTTCATTTACCAACTCCTTGAAATTTGAAGTATATACATTGTATGAATCACTTGATTACATAGCTTTTTCAAGTGCTTAGTTGTCAACTTTTTAATGCTAATACTGATGAAAGTTTTTGTTGCTGGTGCTTGCAAATTTTATCTAATAACAAATGATATTGACCAAAATCAAGGCCAATACTTCAATAGAAGAATATAATTATTTACCTGTGAGGCTTTCAGAAAGTCCTGTGCTTTTCTTAGTGTACTTGCATGCTCCTTTGCAAAATCACAGGCCAAAATGGCTTGGATAGCTAAAGCTGTATCCCACACCGTACTACATATATATGACTAACCATAAAAAAGGAAAAAAAAAATAGTTTACATTGTATTGTAGTACTGAGAACAATTTGGCAAGTACTATGTAATTAAACACTAAGAACACCAATTTGGTGCTACTATAATAATTTTGGAGCTTATGAACACCTAGATAATGCTAGCCTAACTTGTGTAATATAGCACCAAATTTAAACTCTGCCCCTTGCTGCCTACTTAACATGACCCTAATGGTGGATATTTAATACAGAAACAGTGCTATGTACTTCATCATGTCAAGTCTCGTGAATTGGACAAGAAAAATGGCAAGAAAGCTCTTGTTGATTTTATTCCAGCCTTGATGCTTTGGTTTTCATAACTTTCATGATAGATCCAAAGAAACATACCTATGTACATTGTAAGGATGGATTCCAAAAGGTTTTTCTTTGTGTGTGTGAATCAAATTCTTTAGGAAAAATTATAAATTTGAAGATATTCACCTTCATTCTCATGCCATCTTCACTGATCCAAAGAAAATCAGGTATTCTTCCAAGATGGCACTTCAAGTCCTCGCAATTTGGATCCCTCACGAAAGAACAGAGCATTCGGGTCGACTGTTAGATTAACTTTTAATTCAGTTTACTTATTCATGGAAATACTTCCAAAGCTCTTATATTTTGTGATATCTACCGTGTAATCAAAATTACTATTACTAGGATAAGGATATGCCTCTTGCCCAAATACTCACCATATTTGGCTTAACCCTTTGAAAACAGAGGCAGGCTCAGTTGAGAAGTATGTGATGTCAATTGACCCCTATTTTAACCCAAATAACGATAAATTCAAGCTATGATGAAGAACATATTTTTTTCAATTCTTGCTAATATTGAACATTCCAACAATAATATTCTGCCTCTGCCCAGTATATTTTGGTTGTATTTGCTCAATTGAATTTCATTTTTCCATTGTGGTTTAAGCTCATTTCAATGCATGGTTTACATGATGTGAACTACCGCTAGCATGGAGTATTGGAGTTGTCAATCAACATCACATAAGAAGATTGTACTGCTGGATTTTAGACATCAGCTTAATTACCTCAAATTAACTAATAAGATATTAGTACAATACATGAAGCAATATATATATACTTGCCTTTTCCAGTGCTCCCAGATGTATATATCTCACACTTGCATCTTCATATTTGATATACTTCTCCACTCTATCTAGTGCTATTTTTCTCAAGAATGAACACGGCCAAATTGTAAGAGGATATTCAAATTTATATAGACAATCCTTCAGGAATTCACGAAATCTCGATTTTGTAGTTCCACAATTTTCCTACATTGATTCAGGTTTGTTATTTAATTAAAAAATAATAAAAAAATTTCAAAAAATGTAAAATTTGGTCTCCAAGTACATTTTATTAAGGAGATCATGTTGAATGCTCCGGATCGACTTTTTGGCCTTTAGAAACGAAGATATGAACGTGAAGTAAAACACGTCATTTACTTCATGAACCACAATAGTATATATATATTCAATATATCCTTAATTGATCAGATAATCAGAATCGATTTTTGAATTTGTTCTTATAAAAGATTGATTGTTTTGTACTGGAGCACTAGTACCTCAGAGGATGTTTTGCGTGCTTGATTCCAATCAATTGTATCGTACTTTTGAATGTGCAACTCCTCTCTCAATGATAGTATCGTGTCTGTAATCGGACCGACGAACCTCTTTCCATATAAATATGACATGGCCAAAAAGTTCAATCTTATAATGCACCAAAATTTACCTGAATTTCAAACAAATGACACATTAAAATACTAGTCAGTACATATATATCCAATAATATATAATAAAGATTACCTGGATGAATAGGTAAACAGGAAGGGAGAAGAAAAAGCTCCGGCGGCATCGGGTTTAAACCAGACCATTCATATACTCCAAGGACCTGTCAGTAAATTTAGTAATTTATAAATTTTATTCTATCATATTTGTATTGCATTAAATAATACAAGTTTTGGTTCAGGCATCTAATGAAACAAATCAAGATACTATATATTTTTTACCGATAGAATAAGCTTTCCCCATGATGGCATCATGGTAATTCCGCCATGGTGATGGATCCATTTTCTTGCGAGATACATTGCCTCATAATCTTCTTTACTATTGGCCTCTTCTCCGAGTAGCCTTAAAGCAGTGTAGAATAGAGCAGTGCAAAGCATGCAACTGGGTGCCTCATTATGTAAACCCCAACCTCCGTCTTCATTCTGTCATTTGAGAATTTTGTCTATATTTTTTAATAGCAGTTGAATATATTTCACATCAAATTAAGTTATAGTTGTGCTTAGCAGATCAACTATAATGTCAAAAATTAATTCAGATTCTGATCTAATCGAATATGAATTAACTCCAATTTAGTAACTTAATCGGGATAAAATTTGGATCTAATTGGATCAGGTTAGATCAGGTTTATAATCATGACTTTAATGCTTTATTTTTCAATTTAATTACTTTAAATTGGCAAATACAGACCTATGTCAAAGCTCCACACTTACTCAGCATGTTTGCTTTATTATTTAGTTTAAATGTTATAGTGTCCGATCAACATGCTTTATTATGATCAGTTGAGATGTTTTATTATTCAGTTAAAATGTTACAGCATTTAGTTTGCATACTTTATTATTCGGTTCAAATCATTCACCAGAGTTTTGCTGGAAATTTGCGAGAGCTACCGTCTAAGATTAGATATGTCGATCAGCTTCTTTTACAATTCTGCATGCATACGGATGTATTTTGTTTTTATAAAATTAATTTTGTATTAAATAAGTTATCTAGTATCAAGTCTTGGATGGTGCAGTGCATCAGACAAAAATAGTGTAATATATAGGTACTGTTCTTACTTGATGGTTGTACATGTAACGGCGCAATTCCTTTTGATGCTCATATGATAGTATATGTAACATTCCCATTACAAAAAGGACAATAATCTGATTAAGTACCAAAAAAATTTGTCAAAAATAAACACACAATTGGTTAGCTAATATGTCAAGAACTTTAATTAGTAAGCAATGTTTCTCTTTTGGTAATTGGACGTGCCTTGCCTAGTTACACCATGACTTGGGTCTAGGGGTGTCAATGGGTACGGTATGGGTCGGGTGGAGACATTTTCATACCCAAACTCATTAAAATTAACCTTATCCATCCCCTACCCATACCCATTAAAAATTGATCTTACCCTACCCTGCCCTTACCCGTTAATATTATCGGGTAACAAAACGGTAGCGGGTGAATAACGGATAATACTAGTATAATAATTAGTTTGATTATATTTTATAAATAAAACATCAAAAACTCATTCATTTTAACACATATATAATTGCATTTCTAATAAAAAATAAAATAAATGTGCAGTCAATTCCAACTAAATTATTTTATATAAATAATAAAAATTCAAAAACACAAATATACATTTAAGTGGGTTAGAAATTGAATTAAATATACATTTAAGTGAGTTGGAAATTAAATTGAATATATATTTGGATTTTATAATTACTCTATAGGGTAACGGGTACGAAATAGTCATTACCCATACCCTTACCCATTTATTTAACGAAAAAAAATTCTTACCCATATCCATACCCAATAAGCTAACGAAAAAAAAACCTTACCCATACCCGCCTTATCGAATACGATACGGGTCGGGTAAACAGCTAAAAAGGTACCATTGACACCCCTACTTGGGTCACCTACCGTCCCATGACTACTACAATATTATAAGTTTTGCAAGTGACATCCCGTGACTACTACAATATCATGAATTTGAGAGGTTTCTAAATATTTCAGAAATTTCAAAGTGAAATTATACATTTTATTTCTGTCAAATTGATTTTTAGATTATTTGTTTGACTGTAATTTACTTTGAAATAATTTAATTATTTCTTCTCTCAAATATTACGTATTTTCGTCAAACATGTTCACTATATGAATCTGCCCCTGTAAACTAAATTTTACATTTTTTAGAACTTTTTTTACTGTTTTTTTAGATGGGTAGAATCATCCAAAATCAGTTATTTTCTAATCATCTCAAAAAATAGTAAAAAGGTTCTAGAAAATATAAAATTTAGTTGACAAGTATATATATATATATATATATATATATATTCATATGATCACCATGTTTAACGGTTCAGATCAACTGTTAAGATTTTGAAAATAAAAATTGATATGTAGATCATACCAATCTGTGCTATGCATATTACCATAGCCTCACCCGAATTATTATAACATACTGAAAGGGTTAGCAGATCATTAAGATTAGGATTGTTTATTAAGGAAAGTAAAGCAAAGTAAATAAGATGAATTAATTTTTCAGAATTCTGATATACTACTCAAACGAAATGTTTGGGTGAATGATAGAATTGAAATATTTTGTCAATGATATAGATGAATTCAAACCTGCATCCTCACAAGTTGATCAGAATTTGTCTTCTTGTGATCCCTATTTATGTGAAATTCTCTTCGTGCTCTTTTCTACTACAGCTCGATCTTCACTTGATCCGGGCCGTTCAAGTGAAGATGAAATAACGAATTTTAAAAAATGAGTATAATCCATATGTCAGCCAAGTCAAGTATTATTATATTGCTTTTGATTTTTGCAGAACTGTATGAGATGGGAGATAAAGCAAAAGACCATAGTAGACATGGCAGCAGATCGAGGTTGCTATATTTACTCTCAGTCCGGTAATTCTTATTAAAAAGTGTAAAATGTGAGATTAGGATGATTAAGATACTACAAATTCGTTATTTCATCCCATATATAATCTCACATTTTACACTATTTAATGAGAATTACCGGACTGAGAGTAAACATGGTCAATATAGCAACCACGTTCTGCTGCCATGTCTAGTATGGTATTTTGCTTTATCTCCCATCTCATACAGTTCTGCAAAAATCAAAAGCAATATAATAATACTTGGCTCTCGTCAATAAAGCTTGGCTGACATATATATATATGCTCCGAAGTACTGTTATTTGAAAATACTGTAGATGATGTGAACTCACCAACTACTTGGGTCATGAATCATGCAAACTTTAAGCCTGTACTATTATGCGCAATAAATTAAAAATATATATATAGCCCACCCAAAGAACGTAATATGTACACTACTAAATAGGCGATTATGAAAGTGTACAATCCCACCATGTATACATTCATACACGGTTGAGAATCAATTACATTTCTCCAAATTAAAACCGTGTACGAAAATAACATTCAAGCACAGTTTTAATTTAAAAAACCATGTGTAATTCATTTTGCATAGAGTAGAAGTTAGTCTTCATCTTGTTTATTTTACTATTTATTTGTTTTCATTTTTCCTTTTTCAGTTATTATAACTCTTGTACTTTTTTATTTTTATTTTTACATACCATCTCATAAAATAATAATTAAACATATACCATCCTAATCAACATATTTCAAAACCTAACACCCACATCTATTCATTTCGCACACCAAATTGAAATGGCACGCAGACTGGGGAATGCACACTGATTTCATGTGCGGACTAGGGATGTGCACCGATGGGTACGTGTACAGGGGAGGCGCATCATTTTTTTATTCTATTTTGTGTTTGGAATTTTTGCAATGAATTTTGTTTATAATTCTATCTTTTTTTTTTGGATTTTGTCCTTTTTTAACTCCATTTGTTTTATAATGTAGGTCGTATATTATATGTATTATTCTATGTAAGACGTATTTTATTAAAATGAAACAATAGATAGATAAAAAAAATATAACATATGCTAAAAAAAGAATAAAAAAGAGATGTGATTTTTTGGAATGCACAAATCTCAAAAACACTCATATTTTTTGCACAAATCTCCAAACATATAAATGGATGGATTTAGAACAACAGAGTCCTATGATTTTCAGATTTTTATCCTTCTTTTTTTCGTTTGAGAAGGGTCCCACCTTTAATATACACCACTTAGCTCTCATTTGGGCCCATGTTGGAAACTTCTTTTCCTTGTTCCCATTTTATGCCAGGGAATTGAATTTCATAAATAAGGAATAAACCATGAATAGACTTAAGCATTCGCAAAGCTAATCTTTATTATTTCCTTACTTTCGATGCTGAGGAACGTCTCTTTCTTTTCTCTTCATTATTTCTTCTTTTTGTTAAAGTGGATCCTTCTTTATCGTCTTTTTCTGGATGCTTCTTTATTTCATCTTTTTGTTTAAGTGAATTTAATGTTACGCTGATTTAAATTGCTTGGTTCTACCTGTTACATGGCTAGAAGTTTGAATTCAAAATATGAATTAATCAGGCAGGCCATATATAAGCACAAGCAAATCCGACGAATTTCAATTCTGTAAATCTTGAGATTTGTCTCAACCATAGTGAAAACTTGATCACTATGGGTATGACCTAAAATACTATACTTGTTTTTCCATTTGAGAAATCAAAAAGCACCACTATAAATAGAGGGTAGATTCTTCCTCTAAATTTACACAAATGTATAACCATTGCACCTCCACTTTAGAAATCCTATGAGGGTTAAGCAGTCGGACATCCACACATATCTTGAATAAACATATTCGCTTCCCATCTTGTTCTATTTGACATTTCCAGGTATTTCAAGTAAGAAAGCCAAAAAAAAAAAAACCCTTCAAAGTTAATTTAGTGATCATTGCACATGGAGTGGTTAGAATAGAATGAGAGGACCCTTCACCATCTTGCTTTATTTGACATTTAAAAAATAACACAATAAGTATTTATTATGTGCTTCTATTCTTATAACTAACATTACTCAAAAATACAGATGTGCAAATTTTAAAATTCAGAGTTCAATACACACACTACAAATATATAAGAATTTAGACTATGTATTTAAATTAAATTAATCAAGGATTTATTTTGAAAAATAGACAAGGGAACTAACATGACATGTTAATCTTATCATTTTTTTTTTTTTTGTGAAAGGCATCGGCAGTGTTTGCGTTTCTTTTTAAGTGGGAGAAGTGTCCTACCTTCAACATACACCATGTACCTTTCTTTGAATTGCAAAGTTCAATAATCATCCAACATTTTTATTAATATCCAACATTAATTAGAAATTAATAATAATGTCCACGTTTTCTGATTATTTTTAAAAATGCCCAAACCGGCCATTTGATAGCCGGTCCAACCCTTTTTTAACCTGCCATTAAATCATGTTCAATTATACTACGATTAAAAATTCAACCTTTATAAATATTTGTTAGATTACTTATTTTAATGTATAATAAGCAAAATTATACTAAATTACGTTAAATTACTTTAAATTATGATAAACTACGCTAAAAATAGACTAAATATGCAAAATTATACTAAAAAATGGAAATATGCTAATTATAGCGCAATGTTACATAATTTCAAGTAATTTAGTGTATATTAGTACCACTATGCTAATTATACCTCCAAATAAGTAATCTAACAAATATTTATAAAAAATGAAATTTTAATCTTAGATTTCATTATCTTGCTATTTATTGTGTCTAATATATATATATTAGGACCGACCATTTCATGGCCGGTTTGGATATTATTGTTAATTTTTAATTAATGTTGGATATTAATAAACATGTTCGGATAATCATAGAAATCAACATGTTTTAAATTTTAACATCCAATTTGGTTCGCTTTTAGGTGTTATTTATGATCGCTTCATTCGATTTTTACTTTACCTAACCGAATAAATTGATCCCAATTAAAATATAAACACTTTTATTTTTTGAAAGCAACAATAAAAAAGGGGAACACGTTGACTCGCCTGAATAGATCATCATGCCACCAATAAGTTTTTACTTGAAAAACAGGGCACTATTCATCTATCCTGATTAAAACATAAAATTAATTAATTTCTGTCAATTTTTTGTATATTTTGCAGTTTTAAATTACAATTACGTTATATTTCTATGATTAAAATTTCAAAACAAATAATTATAGTATATGAATCATCCTAGAAAGTCACCAATAAAAGAAAATAAAGCAACTTGTAATAAATTACTAGGATCGTACCTATACATTGCAATGGAAACATATTATAAAATGAAGAAGATCAAAAAATTTATTTACAACTTGAATTTCAAACTTTGATGCAAGTAAAGGGATTTGATATGAAAAAGATAAATAATTTGTAGAAATATATACATCCCATAGGCAAAAGCCAAAAGGACAAAAATATTTTGTGAAAGTGAATTTGTATTAATAAATTAATTGCTCTATTTTGCGGCACTAACTATAGTTAATGTTACTAAAATCCCTCCTCAATATATATTCTCCATATAATTAACAACTGATATTAAATACGAACCTAATATACTAATAAAAACTAATATTTTATCTTATTAAAATTGAAAAGGTAAAATTATAAAAAGATTCACTTAGCTTAAATTGAGTAGAAATTTGGAGATATCAAATGCTGATGATATTTTTTTAAAAGATATTACCATTTGATATTCTTAAAAATAAATTGATCATCCATCATAATTCTTAAATAAGAAAATAAGGAATGAGAGATAGCTAGAGAGGAGAAATAAGAAAATAAATAAATTGATTTTCTCTCAAATTTTGTTCTCTATTCACTTTTAATTATAACATATTGTGTGGTAGTATGTGCGACGAGTATGTTTCTAACTAAATTTAGACTTCTACTTATAAAAAAAAATATTTAATCAAAAGAAGACAAATTATTTGATTGGGGGCTGATATTAAATCAAAAATTTTATCTTTCAATCATAGCTGTTAGCAGATTAGAATATCTTCGTGCATAATATAAGAATTGATAAGTATGGGCGGCAAGTATGTTTCTAACAAAATTTAGACTTCTACTTGTAAAAAAGATGTATTTAAATCAAAAGAAGACATATTATTTGATTAGAGGCTAATATTAAATCAAAAATTTATCTTTCAATCATAATTGTTAGTAAATCAGAACATCTACGTGCATAATATAAGAATTGAGATATCTTATAGAAAAACAAAACACACCTACTCCATATATGCATGTTCCTTGCCACTTGTCAATTATTTTAAAATGGATGATATGGACAACCAAAATAGCAAAATAGAGGAGTAGGTATTTAATAAATGTACATGACGACCACCGTGAGTTGCTGGGCTCTATGTTAATAACTTTTTTATCAATATATATTTTAGTAAGTCTTTCCCACTAAACTTCAAAGAAAAAAAAAAAAAAAACAACCGATTACCCCTTCATAGAGTCCATACTAGTCAATCTCAATTTTACATGCTATTTTAAGAAATTCTACATCTACAATAAATGTTTACTACAAGAATTATTCATGTTCAGCAACTTGTTATGCCCTGGCCAGAAAAGAAAACGATGTTTGTAGAAAGTATCAAATGGTTAGCTAGTCACTTAAGCAATGAATTTCCATATCATCAAAGAGGAAAGAGGAAGTAAAGAATAAAACATATGGATGTCCACATTACGAAAAACAAAAGCATTTTACCACTTCTTCTTTACGAAAAGCAAAACCATTTCCTTGTCTTACCGTTATGCTCCACTTCTTTAGAATAATTAAATGTTCAAATTTACAAAAGAGAAAAGAAAATTAACTTTTCAATCTACTTTTCATATGCTTGTTGTTTTGTGATTATTTGTCCTTGTCGGTATCTTCCAGTTTTCTTTTCATATTTTCCATTTATTTTATGGTAAAATAGGAGTTTAATTATGAACTATTAGTTGTACTTTTCATATTTTCTCCATTTATTATGCTCAGTACAGCACCGGTAGTTCTTTTTTGTATTTGTATTTAGTGCATGTAATTTTTTCTCAATAATTGATAGTTTGATGCTACCTAATTTATAACCCGTTCTAATTTCCTGAAAAGTTGACACTTACCTTAATTGTAATATATTCTAATACAGCAAATGAGATGCACTTGAGATGGATAATTCACTTTCAATTGGTATTTTCTCAAGCTCAGATGCTTAGAAAATTCAAACTAAACCGTCAACTGACACTCATACTCAGAAATTGAATCTTTCTTTGAACTCATTCAAAGAAAATATCCTTCAAACAATGGAGTTTTTACTTGAGATGATCTTTTCAAATGAATTTGACTATGTCATTGACCTAGTTTTAATTTATTAGAGCACCAACTTGAAATCAAAGCTATATATATGGAAACAAAAATATAAATCGGACAAAAATACGCACTAAACAACTCAATAAAATGAAACACAAAATAGTCGATATTTTAGTGCATCTATATTAATTTGATCATTATTATCGTCAGAAAGAATAACCCATCTATTTAGATTTGAACGGTCGAAACAAATACAAATTAATGAGACGTAGGGGATTGACCATTCCAATAAATATAGGCAACTATTTGTCATTATTTTGGTACTAGAAAATTTGGTCCATGAAATATTATTTATGTATATATGTATCTGTTTCGTCCAGAAAATAGAAATATATAATAAAAAATTATTTCAAATAATTAAAATTAATTAACTCCTTATAAAAGAGATTGACACCAATATATTGACTATAATCTATATGAATCACTATTGAACTATCAAAATAATATAATTCCAAAAACCTATATTTTCCCATCTAAATATAGCTGAAACAGATGTTCCATGCATGTTAGTAATTTCAATATCGATCTCAGCTGGGTACACAGAAGAAAGTTTTAATTGTAAGGATGTTATTCAAGTCTAATAGAAACTGGAAGCACCAGTTAAATATGATATTAAACCTAAGCTATAGGTTCAATTCTACGAACTTAATAAAATACTATTAAAAAAATCCTTATTTAATTACTTACGAACTTAATTTATTCCATTAATTTTTTTATTTTTATTTTATTTTTAATTTTTGTAGACTGAAGCTTTCAATTTTCATTGCTTCACACCTCTATACCAAACAGAAAAGGGGTAAAAAAATGACACTGATGCGGACCTCTGCAACTTGCATGCATGGCCCAACAACTGTTGCATTCTCTTTTACTTCATCTCTCTTTTTCTTTGTGCTTTCCTCGAAGTAAACAGATTCCTTCTCTTTTCCTTTCTCTTATTTGTATGCTTTGCTCAAAGGTTTGGCCAAATTGGACTTCAATTGCAGGAATTGCAACAAAAACCACTGTTTTTTGAATTTTTTTTATTCATTAGTTTTTTTTATTGAAATAGTTATCTTTCAAAATTATAGAAATAAATAAAATTTGAGCGCAAAACATATTTTGATATATGGATAACATATTAGGTATTTCAGATTGACTTTTTGAACTTTAAAATCACACAAACAATCTCATAGTACTAATATCTTGTTGCCCCTCCCTCCCTCTCTCTGTGTATATATACACACACACATGCTCATCTTCAGTGCCTAGAACAAAGGTTTCTAGAATAAAGGTTTTGAACAAGTCTGTGTGTGTACACACCTTAATAATTCGCTAACTTCCTTGGCCCTGCTATTCAGCGCTTGTGATCATATTAAATCTTTAGCCATAAAATCAAGGTCAAAATCAATACCAACTTAAATGCATGGGAGATGCCATGCAGCAACAACAAGGCCATAACCTAAAGCAATGATCTAATGCACCGAAGTGAAACATATTTTAAAATCTATCAAGTTCCAAATTAGCAAACGGTGGAAATTACTTCTTTATTTATGGTAGACTAGACCAAAATTTAGTGTCGATGAATGAATATTAAAATCGGATTATTTGATATGGGCAAAATTTAATATAAAATTACTTAAACAGTTTGGAGCCGAAATGAAGTGTGGAATAATTGGGGATTTCAATACTTACAGGAAAATCTGGAGTTTTATAAATTTACTTTTATTGAGAAAAAAAAAAAGAAAGCTGATATCTGATGAGTCAGTCATATTTTGTCAATAAATTTGTGTAAGAGAAAAAAATATCCATATTTTCTTTTAATTGTTCCTTTTGATTTCTAAAAAAAAAGAAGAGGAAACGGTAAATGACATATATATATTTTATAGGAGAAATTTATCTCAGCAGAATACAAATGAGTAGATTTTTCCCATTAGAACGAAGAGAGGCATAAATAACAAACTCCGGTGTAAAATTAATCAGTGTTGTAAATAACAATATGTGCTCGTCGGACAGACATGGTACCGCCAAGTAATTATTCGGGAATAATCAGAAATAATCGGGCATAATCGGAAATAATCAGCCGATAATTCAAAAAAATCTGTGACGGCTTGATCACCGCTAACGAAATATGACTGATCATTTTTTAAACTTACAGAAGGTCAAGATCGGTGATGCAATCATTTGGATTTTTATCGAAATTGAGATCGCTTTTAAATTTAGATTGTTTTTAAATAGTGTAAATGCTCTTTCATTTGGTTTCTTCCGGTGGCTTCTAAGAAGAAAGTGATTATTCTTAAAATTAAAGATATGCAACTAGGTTTCTAATTAATTTTAATTTTTCTGCAAATTAACATGAAACAATTTTGACGTTATATATATATATATATATATATATAGTAAGGCTTAGGTGCTATGGATAGCATAGAGCGCACCGTGCTATGGCTCAATATTCAAGTTTTCAAAATCCAAACGGTCGATCCGAACTGTTCATCTTGTTCTCCATAATAATATGTGTTTGGAGACCAAATTTTACATTTTTTTTAAATTTTTTACTATTTTTTTAGCTAGGTAGAAAATCAAATATCTTAATGGTGCATAATTTTTTAGATCAAGTGATTTTCTACCTAGCTAAAAAAATAGTAAAAAAATTTCAAAAAATGTAAAATTTGGTCTCCAAACACATATTAATATGGATAACAAGATGAACGGTTCGGATCGACCGTTTGGATTTTGAAAACTCGAATATTGAGCCTTAGCATGGTAGCCCTCTATGCTATCCATAGTACCCAAGCCTTACTCTATTTATATATATATAACGTCAAAATTATTTCATGTTAATTTGCAGAAAAATTAAAATTAATTAGAAACCTAGTTGCATATCTTTAATTTTAAGAATAATCACTTTCTTCTTAGAAGCCACCGGAAGAAACCAAATGAAAGAGCATTTACACTATTTAAAAACAATCTAAATTTAAAAGCGATCTCAATTTCGATAAACATTCAAATGATTGCATCACCGATCTTGACCTTCTGTTAGCTTAAAAAATGATCAAATGTGTCATATTGTTAATTAGAAGTATAAGCGGCTAACATTAGCAATGCATGTCTTTAGGAAAATCATACATTGACTATATACAATTCATATAATTATGTTACATAAGCCAGCTGTGCCATGTACATAAGTTGATACCATCTATTCTTACTCCTAATCAATTCAAGTTATTCAAGTTATTTAGACTTAAAGGAATTAATCATTATTCCCAATTTTTTTATACCTTTCTTATTGCATGAGTTGTGTCCAGTAATTCAATTCCCCTCTGACGATGGTGGCTTTTGCCAAAGTCAAATTAACCAATTTTTGGTGCGTGAATCAGCATCCCCAATAGCCTCAATTAACCCTATTTTAATCTATTTTTATTTATATCCACTTAATTATTTATTCACTTATTTATTTATACATGCTAATTGAGAATATATATTTGTTAATAATTATATTTGTGGTAAAATATATATAAATGTAATAGAAATGATAAATAAAAATATTGTAATTTTGTATTTCAGTTAAATGGTTGATTAATGGTATTAAGTAGAAGACATGAATAGACTAATGTTCTCATTACTCAAATAGTTTGCTTAGTGGTTGAGCTGATACTACTTTTAAAAGACTTATTTGTTTGTTCAGCTTCATATATCGATAATTTGCATTACTGTTGGTTTTTTAAAAATTGTAACACAATCCAAATATTATTATATATGCTTGATAAAACCTTGGGTTTAATTAAGTTAAATGAATTGTCAAAATTGTCAAATAAAAGAGTTACTAAAATGAGTGAGTCTATGGTACTATGCATATCACGATTTGGCTCGTGCTACAGCTTAATATTCGAGTTTTCAAAATCTTAATAGTCGATTCGAACCGTTCATCTTGTTCTCCATATTAATGTGTTTGGAGACCAAATTTTACATTTTTGAATTTTTTTTACTATTTTTTAGATATTTAGAAAATCACTTGATTTGAAAATTTTGGACCATCCAAAAACAGTGATTTTCAATAAATCTAAAAAAATAGTAAAAAAATTTCAAAAAATATAAAATTTGGTCTCCAAACACATTAATATGGAGAACAAGATGAACGGTTCGAATCGACTATTAAGATTTTGAAAACTCGAATATTAAGCTGTAGCACGAGCCAAATCGTGATATGCATAGTACCATAGACTCACTCTACTAAAATTATATAAACGTTGATGAGACATAATTTAATTATGTAAATCCATATGACAAATATGCAAATTATGAGCACTACTTAAATGATCATTTGAATAATATAAATGATTCTTTCAATTATTAAATTATGAGAAATATTATTGTTTTTTATAAAAAAAATAAAATAAAGTTTCTTCTTTGAATTTGTCCTTTAATTGATCACCATGTCTTTAGCATTTTTCTTTGCCTCTTCCTTCGATTTGTTTAAATTCTTAATCAAATTTTGTAGGTACACATCCACATCTTTTATTCCAGAATTTTTTAGCAAGCCTTCCGCTAAATCTGCAGGCGACACCTTCACATCGAGAAGAAGCTCCTTGATTGAATCGAACAAAGGGTGATTCTCGATCCCGAGATAGTTCTTGGCCAACACCTTGAATGCATCAAAGGTGCAGTATGACATCTCGATGTGCATGTCCATCCTGCCTCTTCTGATCAGTGCTGGGTCGAGCTTTTCCATGTGGTTTGTTGTGAAGATAATAATTCTCTCGCCTCCGCATGCCGACCATAGCCCGTCGATAAAGTTAAGAAGCCCAGAAAGTGTCACTTTGTTGGTTTTGTCAACTTCTTCGATAGCTTTTGATGGTGGCGCCTCAGTTTCATCCTTGTACTTCTTCTTTTTCTTATCCTTGCGTTCACCGGTGAGATCGAGAGAGCAGTCAATGTCCTCAATGACAATGATGGACTTGGCGGTTGTTGCTAGAAAAATCTGCCTCAGCTCTGTGTTGTTCTTGATGGCTGTCAGCTCAAGGTCATACACATCATACTCTAAGAAGTTGGCTATTGCTGCTATCATGGTAGATTTGCCGGTCCCGGGTGGGCCATACAGGAGATAACCACGCTTCCACGCTTTGCCAACATGCTTGTAGTACTCCTTCCCCTCACGAAAGATCACAAGATCATCCATGATCGCTTTCTTCCTTTCGGGTTCCATGGCGAGTGAGTCAAAGGTAGCGGGATGCTCAAAATCTACATGACTCCATACCATGCTGCGGCTCACACCTCCAATGTTTGTGAAAAGCCTTCGTTGCCGATTGCGTGCAATAATGGCACGGCCTTTGTTAAGGACATGCTCTAGATAATCATTCTCTATCAAGTTGCGGTGGCGCTTGTGGAAGCTGAGTCGGTAGAACCTATTTATTAATATTTTAAAAATTATTTAGGAATAGACAAAATTTTACTCCAGTAATGTCTTACTAATTAATAAAACAGAACAGTGTTTGCTACCTGCATCTAGAAAAAAATAGCTTGAAGCGTTTGGCAAGTACGTACATTTAATAATTAAACTTACGACTTGCAATTGTATACCAGTTTAAAATATATTAATAAGAAAAATATATATAGAGAGAGTCATTTTGGAATGTTATGTAAATTTTCAACACCTTCGTTCTTCCATGTTGCTAACTGTTGTTGTTGATATGGGAAGCTGCTTTGAGGCATGCCACCACACTGTCACACCACAAAAGGTGTCAGTCACCTCCTCGTATTCATCAATGGTGATGAATGGCCGGTCGTTTTTCCTTCTGAGCTCAGCCTTTAGTCTCCGGGCATGCTCAAGGCACGCAGAGCTGAGGTATGCCTCAGCAGCGGAGTACAGCTCGTCTTTCCTCATGTGCTTGCCATCGTATTCATGCAATTTGATATGATTGAAAGGGTTGAGAAAAGAAAACGCCTTTCTGAAAGTAGTAGAGATGAAGAAATGAAGTTCTTTCGGCATGTGGTTGCGAACTATGGCCCATACGAAGAGGAAGCTTGCCATTGCCGAGCCCGTACCAGCCCAACTTGGTATTGCTACCATTTTCTCTTATTTTTCTTCTCTCTAGATTTTTCTCTTGACCAGTACTGTTAATAAGATAGAAACACACACAAGGATATGAAAATGAATGAAAATTTGTATGCCTTTACCAGTGTTATTGCTTAGATAATCATTTTGTGGCGGCTTGGGTGATTTGACGGATCCTGTTATTCCTCAAGAATAATAAAAGCAGAAAAAAATGGTGCAGGACTCAGAGATAAAATGCATGTCAATTCGTCAGAGAAATTTTTAAGTAATTGCTAATTGGTGCTATTAAGCGAAACGCTATTTTCAGAGCAAGGTTACCAAATTTAAAAATACCTAATCAGAGGGCCTGCTATTTTCAGAGCGCAACTTCAGTTATTTGTTACTTTTCTCAAATACTTATTTTTTAAAATCTAATTAAATCATGTTCTAATAAGAAAAGTTACTACCCGATTATGAATTGAAATATATATCTGATATGTCTATTTTAATATCTTACTTTTTTTTTTTCGAAATTTCCTTCAAATTTTAGAATCATTTGTTCTTTATTATAACAACAACAAAAATGAATATAAATATAGAGGAACTATATAATTTTTAAGTACTTCAAAAAAAAATTCACAAAATTATACTCAAGGGCTCAGACTTAAAAGCTAGACAAAAAAAGTTAATCAAATTGAATTTATGACACTCATAGAAAGACTAATCTTAAAACTCGAATATACAAATATTCATCTGATTAATTGAAATTTTATACTTTTTTGTTCCGATCAGAGCCTTAAAAGACATAAATTTCTACTATTTTATTTTCTTCTTTGTACAAGTATACATAAATTTGTATTTGTTATGTTTCCTATTTTATCTGTTTTTAAGAATTGAAGTTGAATTTCCTGGCAACAAAATATAAACAAGTACTATTTATGTAGATAAAAAATATTAATGAGAAAACTCGGACTTACAAATACCTGTTAATTTAATTACAAATAACATGTTTCAAGTGGAGAAGACAAAGGAATCAGATGGTAATTAAATGCCAAAACAATAAAAGTTTTTGAAGAACTCACCTGTGAAATCTAATGGTAATTAATTTGCAGACAAGAATCGGATTGAATCACCTTTCTTCACAAATTGACTCGATGTATGACCAATACAAGGCTACTCGACCATTCTCTCCACTTATATAGGACTTCATACGCTAAAATAGGAATAATTTTCAATACATTTATCGTAAACGTTTGACTAAAAAATAGTATAGCAAAGTATAACCTGGTAAAAAATAACAATTTTTTCATAATTAACTTATCATACCATAAATTATCACATTACAAATTGAGCATGATCCTTGAATGCTCTAGTTTTTGTCCAACTCTATTTTATTAATTGACTTATTCAAATATAAAAAATGGCTTATAAACAGCTAACTTCGGGTTAGCAATCATATTTGATTCTATTATACTTATATAAGTACTATATAATTCAGATGACATTGCTTGTATGTTTTCAATTATAATTTTCTGGCCATTCTTAATAGATGTGATATGAAGATACTCCTATTTTTTGTCATCAATAGTGTCAATATAATAACCATTCTTTCATCTTTAAAGCTTAGTAGATTTTTTCTGGATCTTCTTGAATATAAAACATCATCTATTATTAATTTTGTTCTTTCAAGTAACAAAATACAAACTCTTCCGGAGGTTTCTATTAAATTAATTGTGCCAGATATAGTGTGAATATTATTCTCACCAAGATGCAATTGTGAAAAGTATTTCTTACTTTTCAATATGGTATTAGTTGTTCCACTATCTACCAGATACGAATCTTCATTACTTATCATTGCATCAACCATTTCCTTTAAAATGCAAAAATAAATTACTTTTATTCTTTAAACTTATTTGCAGATTCGTAATTTTGCAAGATATTGATTTGTAATTAAAATGACCTCAAAATGAATGCCATATGGATACACATATTTAGTGGAAACTAATTTTATTGAAAATGACCCCAAAATAAGACACACATTTTGATCCGTAATTAAAACATATTTAGTTTCCGTAATTATGAATTTTGTTATATGAGATTTTGGTAGCACTTCGGCTGAAAATTAATGATATTTTGGATTTTACCCCAATATGCGATTTTGATAGCACATACGGATCCCTAATATGCCATATGTCTTATTAATTTCTGAGATTTTGGTAGCACTTCGATCCCTAATATGCTTTCAGTAGCACTTCGGCCAAAGTGCCACTGGTCCAAATTTCAAGTTTCAAAATCCAAATAGCCAATCTAAACCGTTCATCTTGTTCTCCATATTAATATGTGCTTGGAGACCAAATTTTATATTTTTTTCTGAATTTTTTAACTATTTATTAAGTCACTTTGAATATCGTTGATCCAACGGTGACTTAATAAAACAGTAAAATCAGAAGCCACCGTTGGATCAGCGATTTTGAATTTTACCGATCTCCTCTTCTGTTTCTCCGTGAAATTTCACCGCTCCAACAAAGCTTCCCTTTCTCTTAGACCCTGTTCGGCCGTGTTACTATTCTCATGAGAAAAAAAAATTTAGTTCAACTGAAATTTTTTTTTTCCATGAAAACAGTACTTTTCATTTTAATTCTGTGCTCATTCCCACTTGGAGGTTGAATAGGGCCTTAGGCTTTTTCATCCGATTGCCTCTACCATCGTAATTTTACCCAAGCCTTAATATATAGTTCTTTCAACAAGTCTTAATAATCCTATATATTCACAAGCTTTTATAGCTCTTTTCTGAAGTCACAATAATAGTTTTCCAATTAAATATACTCTGTAGATAAACTATTAAATATACCGCTAACGTCCATATTTGATAACTTACATCTCATATAACAAGTCTTAATAGTGTCAATGGTAATTCTAAAACGGATCAATATGTTTTAATTACATGTCTTAATTTGTATTGGAGAAGGCAAGTCTTAATAGTACACAACAAGTTTTAATTTTCCGTATCATCCATTTCTCATTTTTCATTTGTTTCTCCCTCCCTCTCTCCCTATTTAATTATATACAACTCTTTTTCTATTCTAAAAAAAACACTTATTCCATCTTGTACATCTATTTTAACCAATGGAGATCACTATTTAATTAGGAATGATATTTGTTTTTGTTTGCATTCATGTCATCAAATAATTTATACAATTGATTAGCAGTTAGTAAATAATTTATTGTAAGAGTCACAGTACTATATATGTTCTTATTTGTCCTTGGTAGTAAATTCTACAATTGCATTCACAATAATGAAAAAGAAATTAAATGTTGCCTCGCTAACTATAAGCCTATAAGCCTAGTTTGTGCATTTGAAATCTAACAGCCCAATAAGAACATTTGAGACGATACAATAAAAACAAAAGTACATGGATCAAAATATTCAGCACTTATTATACCAAGCAAGTTGTTTCCTACCTACTAACTACATAATAGCATGCATGCAAAAAGCATTTTTAATTGTGTATCATCTAAAATGTTTTATATATAAATATGCAATGAATATAATAAATAAAACATAAAACATACTAAACTCAATACCGTGTCATGCTAAGTTGTTTGGTTTTAATTAGGTTTATCATAATTAATCAAAACATGAATATTAATTAGCTTGGCCATACTTGTAACTGAATCCCTTGGTTCTCTCATGAACAATCGAATGTGTCTTGGGCTTGGGCTTGAAAACCCATTGGTGATATAGTTAATTAGTGTCTATATTCAATTTCTTCTTTGGCGAAATCACTAAATAAACACTTAGTGCCTTTCAACCTTTTTTGCCCTCAAAACCTTTTCAAGCAAAACGAAAACGGACAGGTAAATCTCCTGCTCGTACAACAAATATGCTTGTTTCATGCATAAAATCCTCATGTGTAACATTTTGCACAATGGGAATATGAAATTAGTAATGTAACTGAAAATAATAAACAAAATAACTTGAGTCAGGTGGGACTTTTTTTATAAAATCTGAAAGTTCAAAAGTTGAAATTAAATTATTAAATATTAATTATCTACATCAATATGAAAATATTAATGTGACATTTCTATTAATCTTGTTTTATTAAAACTAAAACAACAAAAGCATTAACGTAAAGGATTAAATTTATTAAGCTATAATTAATCAAAACACTTTTAACCTAATAAAGGCCTTCTTCTTCGCCTGAGGAAGAGGAGGAATCTCCGTCCTCTTCGCCTTCCTCTTTGTTTTCCTCTTCGCCTTCCTCTTCGTCTTCCTCTTCGCCTTTCTCTTTGCCTTCCTCTTCGTCTTCCTCTTCGCCTTCCTCTTCGTCTTCCTCTTCGCCTTCCTCTTCGTCTGATGAAGATAATGAAGACCCGGTCTGCTGTTCATCAATAACGAGTTGTGCGAACAAGGCGTGAGGCAAATCGTCTTCCACATCTAATTCAGGAGGCAGTCCGAACTGCAGATCTTCCTCAAAGTTGATATGAATATGAACCGAATGCGCCATCCTCACATTAGTCAATGGCGGGAGAGGTTGACGACATTGCCGACAAAAAATGTTCCCGTTGTGCACCGGATCATGTCTCACGTGTGTATCTTGTTGTTTTTCAGTATTAAACTTAATTCCACAGGGAAGACAACGCTTGTATAAAAAATAACGAACATTGTTGTCTAAATATTTGTACCTTGTACCCTGACAATCAAAATTTTGACCCGCTACAAGGTCATGAAATTCCATATATATTGTTTTTTCCAACAGAAATTTAAATAGAAAATTTTGAATGACAAAAAGATTATGAAATAACGTGTGTGTCTCACTCTGTGTGTTTGTGTATATAAAGGTCATATATGTGAGGGCCGGAATTATGATGTTAAACCTAGAATACTTAATTTGTGACGATTCTACCAGCTGCATTGTGACAATGAAAAACGAATGCATGAGTTAAAACAATTAAATGATTTCTCATGAGTTTAATGCCTTAATGCTAATTGTATGAACGACTTGATAATGACTAGTTTAATAGATGTTAACTAATGTCGTAGTTGGCAACGGTCTTCTAACGGAGTAATGCCACATCCCAGCACAAGTGGTGTTTTGCAAGGCATTCAACAGACAATTGCTGTATCCTCATAATTAAGTTTCTATTTATATAAGGTACATACTCTATGAAATATTTAATTAACTATCTTAAGGCATTCAACAGGCCCTGCCTTCATCAAATGTAAAACATATTATGTTTTGTTCTAGCTAAACTTTCAAAACTGTCAGCTCAAGGCACAAGTTCTTAATTAATCTACCATTTTCTTTTTCTTTTTAACAGAGCCCAAGAAAAAAAAACAAATGTCTAAGCCCAGTTCTTTTAATTCTCAGCTTGCTATTTTTCGAAACAGATTTATTCAAATCAACTAAACTAAATTGAAGTCTCAAATATAGACACCCAAATTCATTTCAGTTATAATTTCTTCTCCAACTACTGTAGACCCAACCATTTATTTCCCATTTCAAAATTTTGATTTCAGCCGAGTCCATTCTAGCTAATAATACAACATGTGCTTATAGGATCGATCCAGATAGCTCGACCCTAATAGGAGCTTTATAAACTCATCGGCATCCAGGCTTGGCCAGACCACCGACACCGTCTGCCACCTCGATGCTCTCTTAAACGACATTGATGACACCAGAACTGTCATATTACCTCCGCTTGCTCCTCCCCCACTTCCTGCTCAACACCAATACGAATCTATCTCGCTCTGTCTTGGTTGTTCCCTAATTGCTTGATCTTGATCTTTTCCTTCTTAGAGAGTTACTATTGGAGGTTGAAATAAATTAAGATGAGGGGCACGAAATTGATGCTATGGCTTTGACAAGAAAGAGAGAGACAGAGAAACTTTATTATTGATTTTTACTGGGGTTTGACAGTTGAGGAAATTTGTTACAGTTGGGGACGTTTGAGGCGAGATAGTTCAGGGACAGAAATAATTACTCTATTAAGTTAATTTTGTTCTATAGTTTATTAACCTTCAATAATTCTTTGTGATTGTTCCAGTTATACCATACATTTTAGTGAATAAAATTTTAAAATATATTTTAACTTTATGATATGGGATGAATATATTGAACTACTAAATACAATTTCATCTTTTTTATAATAAATCTTACAACCGGAATATTTTATATTTAGTAAATCTTGATTCTCATCAAATATTATAGTAAATCTTACAACCGGAATATATAACATTTATGTATTTGGATGAAAAGTTTTTATTTTATTTTATTTATTGGAAAGTGAGTGATTCTTCATGTATTGTTTGTTCATGCCAAGTTTCATTTTGAATTGGGTTCAAACTCGTCCATTGCAAAAGCTCCTGGATCACAAGGATGAGCTGTTTTGCATGCAATGCAAGTAGCCAATTAAAGCCGAAATTTTTATTTCTACCATATTCACAACAAACAGAAAATATCTTAGTGATCATGAAATAAGTATGAAATTAAATATCATACAAAAAATAAGGACACCGTCTAAAAGATATTTCCCAACAATTAAACAAGACCAGTATTCCATTGAATATTTTAAAATTTTCTTTTATGCTGCACTATATATAAGAAAATTTTCATACGTAAAATATGTTGAAAAAGGGGCCAAGAAAATTAATTACAAGACCTACACTTATTCTATCGGAAGATTCCCACAAAGTGACACCTCAAATCTAAGTAAAAGATTTTGCATGAAAAGTTCTAATTAATTATGTTAAACCAAAAATAAAGTAATTATATCTTCACTTCAGAAAGGGCAACTTTTGCTTTACAAAAAAATTATCATCAAATATTCAAGTAGCAAAATAAAGCAACATATATGCTTCTACAGAAATGCAGCTAAATTAGCTTGTATAATATAGATTATAAATATAATATGCTCATAATCAATTTTTTTGTTCTGAGAGCGAATCACTTGGTTGGCTTCCCTACCCATAGCTTTCATATACTATTAAAGAACCTGTCTCCCACATTTATGGAGGAGTCCACTTCTAGTACGAGAATCTGACAATTATGGTTGTGTAATTAATCTTTGATCTTATAAACTAATAACTAAAGAATTTTTTTTTTAGGAAAAACAAATTAGATCTTGGCCATATTATACCGCAATCAGTTTGGACTTGTGCATTTTATTTCATTTTCCTTTGTGGGTCTGTTATGTATTCATTTTCCTTTGTGGGTCTGTTATGTATTTATAAGCAATTTGTCACAAAACGCTTGCTGATGGCATTTATACATTTTTTCTCTCACTTCTTGTTAATTTCTCTGGCCCAAAACGCATGCGGTTGGTAGTGAAATCACATGGTGTCTGCTTCGAACTAAAGAGAATTTATGTTTTGTTTAGGGTACGTTTGGATGGAAGTTAGAATAGCTAGAATAGTGAAATTTAAAAATAGAAAATAAATAGTGATTTTCATATTAGTATAAAAATGGTGCTATTCGGATTAGTAAAAATATTATTTGGATTGTACATTTGAAATAGTGAAAAGCAAAAAAATTGGCACCTTTTAGTTTTATTAGTTGAATTAAATGTTTCTTAATTATATCATCTTTTTTTTTTAAATGGAAAAATACAAAATCAGAAATTGTGGATATTTCCAGAAATTTAATAATGAAATAATTACATGCCATTGTCTTTTGATAACCAAGCTAATCGGGACTTGAATGACTTTGACTTAGGCGATGGCGTTCACAGCAACAGACTGACTAAGCCCATGTCTCGTCTCGTTTTGTTTCGTGTCGCTCCTCTCTTCCCCTTGCGTTCCCAGTTGTTCTAAACTAAAATGGTGATTGGATTGCCTTCTTTCTCCAAATCTGTTCCCAAAATTCAAATCCGAAATGGCGGTAGTCAGATTCCAATTAGAAAAGATGAACCGATACCTGATGTTCGTTGTAGCGTCTTTGTGAATGTTGGCAGGCTAATCACCACATTTAAAACTATTAAAAAAAAATCTTATCTCCTGTCTTGAGATTAGCATATGAACAAATCAAATTACAACTTCTGAAAAAATAAACTACATCAGTAAACAAAATTCACATTTGAAAGAATAAAATAATAAACTTAACCGTAAACATAAATAAGCATTAAAAAGAATTCACATCTGAATAAATAAAATAATATATTGAACTATAAACAGAATCGTAAGAAAATGCAGAGAAAAAGAGGTTAATGAAAAGGTCTCCCCATCCGCTGCTATGGTTGTTCAATCCATACCATGAAATTATGATCGAACTACAATCAAAAGCTGACGGTGTTCAATCAGATGCAGCGGATTGAATACTAATAAAGGGAAGTGGTGGCAGGCTTGAGGGGACGAGAGTAGTAAAGAAATCTCTGGCAGAATCTCTCACTAGTCACTAGTCAAAACAGATGTGGCAAGCAAGAGCAATCAATTTTGATTGATAGCACTGAGCCAACATTTAATGTTTTCATCCTCGTTTCAATGTTGTTAGATTTTAAAGCTTGAGTAGTAGTGCCGCATTATTGTGGAATCCAATTAGGAGATCTAGAGAACAGAATAAGTTCAAAAAAATTTGAATATAACAAGACGGTGAAGAAGATACCAAAGTCACAAGATTTGTAAATTATTTATGAATTAAATCTGAATAATTTGTTTTTTCGGTGATATCGAACTGAATGACGAATTATTTGGTTAATTAAATTTTGACCGAATTAAACCCGAATAATTTGTGAATTTTGCGAATTTTTTCCAAATTTTATTAATTATTCATGAATTTTTTCCAAAGTTCCCTCAGAACATTTTTTTTGGTGTTTTTTGCTTTCTTGTAGGACAGATCTCTATTCTGAATAATTTCGAAAAATTTCAAATTATTTTTGAATCACGAATTTTTAACTTCACTGAACCGAACCCGAATAATTCATTTGTCACTATAGAAGATACACGGTTCTCTCTTTATAGAATATCATGTACACCGTATATAACAGTTGTATGTAGATTGTTGTGTACTAATTTAATTTTTAAGAAAAAACACTACTCTTACATTTTGAAAAAGATAATACAAAATCAGATGATTTAACGTACAACTCTCACGCTGTTACACTACACAATTACAATGAATTTAGTAGATCAGATAAGAACAGAATTGTAAATCATTTTTTTTAATAGGACTAGAATATATATTGATTTTACTCCAATACAAATAATCATATGAAATTTAAAAATAACGTGACTTAAGTTTCCTGTACAAATCGATTTGTATTTTTTTTTACTTCTTTATTATGCAAAATCCAAAATTATTCAATTGATATTATTGAGATACTGTAAAATGATATGGTACAGAGGCTTTTAATTTTTAATGTGCACATTCAAAAACAAGAAAAAATTTAATCAGATGATTGTCAAACATATCACGTTATATACATTCTATCCGTATTAGTTATCATTCTCAAATAAAATCACATAATTTTTCATAAAATACAAGTTTATAAAAAACTTGTATCTTTTTTTTGTTCTAAAATTAATAGTTTAAACTATTTAGTTTGTAAACAACTTTTGAAATTTCTGCAAAGTGTAATATTGTGGCCACTGGCTACTAAGGCCTTGTTCTGCAGCTTGCTAAGGAATAGAAATAAAAAATTTTGAACTAATTTTTATTGTTCACCATGAAAAAGAAAAACTTCAATCTGAGCCGAAATTTTTTTATTTCAGGCAATGTCAGCAAAAGAAACTTCAATTTGTACACGAACGACAATACAGCATCGTCCACATCTCTTCCTTTTATTTCATTTCTAAATTATTTCCTAGTGGACCCCATCCTTTTAATTCCTGTCCCACTATTTTGTTTTCCTTCCTGACAAGACCAATCCAATCCATTTCTCTCTCCCACTTACTAACGGACCCCACCTCTCCTTTCATTTCCTTATGAAAAAGGAAAGGCGCACGCAAAATCTCTCTCTTTCTCTGTTTTCTCTGTCCCGTCATGTCCCCCCTCTGCTCGCCTTAACTCCCACCAACACGCACGCGAAGAGTACAAGGCCACATTGCGTTTTCTCTAAATCTCTCTCGAAGGAGAACCATCTCTCCACTCTCTCTTTAGCTCACTCTGTTACTCTCTTTATTGGGTTAGGATTTTCCAATTTCAAATCCGTTAGGGTTTTCTTTGTGCTTTTGGTTACAAAGCTGTGTGCTTCTTGGGTTGGTGGTGCATCTCATCCTTGGTACCAACTGTCCCATGCCAAGACCACATATAACCATTTTCGGGTAAGGCTAAACATCTTGTGCACTTACTCTGAAATTCATGACTCGTTGTCAAGCTGCTGCTGAATGCGGGTTGGCACCGCTCTTGTGTGCTGATTTGTTAGTTTTGCTTAAGCTCTTTGAAATTATGTGATTGATTTCTTAAATGGTCGAAATTTTGTTGTCCAATTTGCTCACTATCAAGCCCTTGGACTGTCCCATTTTTATGTTGCATGAATCATTGAAATTTTGTGAATTTTGTGAATTTTGGTGTGTTATTTACTTGTAATTGTCAACATGATTCAAATCTGATTTTTAATTGGAAGTTTCGTTGTTGTTCATTTGCGGGTCATAAATTGATCTTCGTAACACTTTTTTTTTAATGTTGAATTGTAACTGGTACGGCTTTGCATGACATGGACCAAATGGAAATTTTTATAAAATTGAGGGAATAGTTGTTAAATTCTACAACCCTAATCTTAGTTTGAGTGGATGCACCTCTTGGTAACAAATGCCTTTTATGCTTTACAATTTCAACCTATTATTGAAAAACTTTTCTCAGTTCTGCTTATTTTATTTTGCAGGTCTAACCAAAGAACAACTGAATTCAACCAATTCGTGATAAATAGAAATGTATTGGTTGAACCTATTAAAGAGTTTGGAACATTTGAAAGTTTCATGAGAGTAGACAAATATGAGCTAGTTGATGATTCTAGAGAATTGACAATGGTAACATTTTTTTTCTAATACTATAATTATATTAGTGGTGCGTTGCTGTTTACAAGTTGTGCATTGGTGTTGGAATTTTGCGTTCTTTTAATCCTTTCTCCCTGTTCTTAGAATTTAGGTACTTAATT
The DNA here is from genome assembly GCA_033356055.1 of Carex pumila. Lineage (NCBI taxonomy): Eukaryota > Viridiplantae > Streptophyta > Magnoliopsida > Poales > Cyperaceae > Carex > Carex pumila. The sequence goes on along the minus strand of JARJHM010000527.1, from coordinate 153,180 downwards.
TCCTTTCTAGTGTTATATCTTAATTTTCACATGGCCTTAATTTGCAAGAATAATTACTGATGTGCCCCAATTGTGCACATCTGCATCTTTTCTATTGCTCTTGCAAAGTTTCTTTGGTAATTATTCTTATCAAAATTAATTAATTAATTTTTTGGTTTTTGAGAAACTAATTGCATGCTACCAAGGGTTTGTATTTAATATAAAGCATTCTTACAAATACATCAAAATATCTGCATCATGCAAATTAGAATCGGTACCACACTGGTAGTGATCATAGCTAAATGAAAATACAATTGAAAAGCACCCCATCACATTTTTCTAACAAAACTTCCTCCATAGATCAACTTCAAGCGCAATATTCCTGCTAGCCAACAAGTTTGGTGCTGTATAATATAAGAAATTCCTGAACCAGATGATAAAAGAAGCTTTAGTAGCTAAGTTTATTACCAACAATTTATACAATTTATTAATGTAGTAAATATAATTTGAATATATTTAGTCATATATATATGTGTTCACTGTTTTAATTTCTGTCTGTGACAATATTATTCCACCTAGGGCATGTTTGTTGTGCCTGCGCTAGGAGTGTCTTTCACTCTACATCCTTACGAAATATGAGATGACACGACTCATCAGCTATCGAGGTTCCAAATGTGGATCCAACTCATTGGGCTTTCACTGTTTCTGTGGAATCCAAATGTAGTAGATAATGTTATAGGTAAATTAAGTTATGCAACTCTCGTGATGCCGTATGGGTATGCTGGACATCAAATTCAGTGGTTAGACATACTCATAGTGATGGATAGAAATCCAACATACCAACCAAAACACCTAACAGTGAAGGTTGGAGAACACTCTACCATGCTACAAGTCATTCTATTGTGTTGGCAGCCAAAACAGGATGACATCTTTCTACCTATATAGATGTTGTACGTAGAATTTATTAGTGTTTGTATTTTGCATACACTAGCTAGCTTTTGTATTTTATATCATGAACAATCTAGTTTTAATTAAGGTATTTTGCATGTATTTTGTTTTATGGGAAGCTAGCTAGCTAGGTAGTATAATTAATTAAGATTTTGTAATATATGTTAATTTTAGGACTGGACAAGCAAGAAGGGGGTAGGTTTATTTTTGTGTGGTGACCCCCTTTGAACCTCAAATAAATAAATATATATATAGTTCTTGTTTGAAAGTTTTGAATGATCAATCGTTTAGAATCATGAGAAACACTGCTCGAGGACTGATTAGAAAAAAGCAGCACCGAGTGCCCAAATTAATATAAACAAGTATTACATATGCGTCGACGTTTAGGGTGATATTTTTTTGCTTTTCCTATATATAACAGAGTATATATAATTAATTATAAGTTTGTATCATGAGATCGAGAATAATACTTAAAATGATAAATAATTGATAAATGTATATACTAAATCATGCAAAATACACATACGCGTTAACTAATTAATTTTGAGATACCAACTTCATTAAGTCTGATAAAATATAATATTTCTCGCCGTTAAATTTGTTGTTAACATATTATATATAGAACAATCATACTTTTTTTTTAATATATCTGTGAACATAAAGAAACCAAAAAGAACCCACTTTCATTAATAATAAATCATTTGAAAACCTTTTTTTATTAAAAAATGATTACCATACAAAGTCCTAATATATAAATTAAATATTAAAATTAATGTAGAGTATAAATTAGAAACAATATTAACTAAAAGTGCCAAAACCTTAATTACAATATTTTTCTCTAGTTCTATAACTAGATTAATTATGCGCATATATATGCATGCTTCGATCAGAAGATAAGTACTTTTGTATTTTAATTTATTAGGACTATTTTTCAGACTTCACTTCGGAAAAAAAAAATCAGCTATTATTTTATGAATATCTCAAAATTAATTAGTAACGAGCAATTTCCCTTCTTAAACTTTTTGAATACATTAACTAATTGACATGGGATTTGAAAAGGTAAAAAAATTAATATTCGTTTTCAAATATTAAAAATTAAAGTTAATAGTTTTATTCTCAAGTAAATAAATTAAAAACCTATAAATAATGCAAATAAGAAAAATACGAATTTTTGCAATTGTCACTCTTTTCTTTACTTTTATACATGTAAGTTTTATTTTTATATTGAAGTCTTTAATTTGTTGGCAAATTAAATCAGCGATCAATTTTTCTTTTTAGCAGTTGAACTATACACTTCAAAATTTTACACTAAAAGCGTAATTTGTTTGCACTGAGAAATTACAGTTCTAGTATGATATTACAATTTAATTCTATTGTCTTTTCTTAAATTATATTGACTAGACTCAATTATAATACGATATTAAAGAAATGTGGAACACAAAATTTTCGTTAATTGAAAACAGTTTATATCAATTTTTTGTTGATCCGATCTGATTCTATGAAATTCTCTGCACCAAATTATTTTAATATTTAACCATTTTTGAAGTCAAAAAATATTTGAATCTGAAAATAAAATCGGTTTCAAAGTTTGAATACGACTTTTATTTCAAATTCATTAAGGATATCTTTATGTTTGTCTTTTATTATTTAAAAATAATTTCTGTATATGATAAATTCTATCTCTTTACAAGATGCTTCGTATATATATTTACGTTTCATTTTTTGTCTGTTACATATTTGTGCTTTTGACCTAGCTAGCTAAAATATTCAAGTCTTATTTCTATATATATATGATAGCATGCCGAAATATGAAACTCAGTGTTGTAAATAACAGTATGTGGTCGTCGGACAGATAGAGTACTGTCAAGTAGTTAATCGGTCATAATCGAGAATAATTGATCATAATTAAAAATAATCGGCCGATTAATTGAAAAAATTCATAACGATTTAGTCATCATCAATGACTAATCGAGCGATTAATTGACCTAAACGGATATTTTTTTACAACACTGATGAAACTTGCATGTCTAGTATTGTTCTTTATTTTTATATCCTCTTGACATTTATTATTGTCTCTGGCTATTGGATACCCTCCACCGAATTGGTATCGTCTGAGATATCTCAAAAATTCGTGTCCTCTAAGAACATCTGACTTGTCAAATCTGAAGATATATCGTATCTTAGCATATGTAGACTATAATGAAGCCTAGCTATATAGCTCTGAGAACATACTGACTTGCGCGTTTTCAAGTCTTTTCAACGCTCAGGTACGAATCTGTTTTATTTAAACTTTAATTCTCTGTTTTAAGAAAACTTCCAAATAAAAATGTAGAATTCAATCATTCCAAAACAATAGCCCAATAATCATAGAGATTCATTAATTTCTTAGTTTGTCAACATAATTTATAAATCTAGCCCAAATTATTATTTCACTTTTATTTAGATATGGGCTAAAAGAAAAGTTGAATATTTTTAGGTCCATATCTAATTTTTCCTCCACTAAAAATTCAGATGTCTCTTGACCTTTCTCTTCTGTCGACTGTCGTCCAGCACTATCCTTTCCTTGTGCTAGATCCTCTTTCAATCAGCCATTAATGGCTCTGCTCTTCCTAAAAAATAAATCTGCAGTTACTCTATCTCTGGGAGACTCGACTCCTTGCTCTCTTCGATCGAGACTCGACAGCTGCCTACCCTTGTGTGGCTGTAGCTCTGCCGATTTTTTTAAAAAATACCCAAATAAAAAATTATTTTATTAAAAATAATAAGGTTCTGAGTATAATTTTAAAAATACTTAGGCAGCAGATTTTTTCCGCGTCCCAGAATTTTTATTCTGGGCCGCGTAAAAAATTTGCGCCCTGAATTTTTTTTTTTTTTTTTTAGAGTTTGGAGAAAGAATTTATATGTATGGCTTGTATATCACCATCAAATAATGCAAGGTTATGTTAAATAAAACTACAATTTATAATTCCAAACAAAAAAATTTACCTACAATTACAAGTGGTAAAGAATTCGGTTGTACCTGATTTTTTTTTTAAATAAAATAAAATTTAATATTTTCAACTGAACAATCACCATTGCATTTTTTTTATAAAAAAACAGCTCCACCGATCTGTAGGATCGGTGGAGTCATTTTATGATTCTGTCAGAAAAAAAAACAATAGCAAATGACTCCATGCAAATGCATTTTTTCTTCACCGATCCACAGAATCAGAGTTATTTTTTTATAAAAAATAATTCAATGATGCTTGTTCAGTTGAAAATATTAAATTCAGCTTTATTTTTTTTTTAAAATCCGTTGTACCCTCTGCATTATCTCAACTTTTCAGTTGATGTCAAAACGGACAATAATAATATAAAATGGGTTACTTTAAGATTCGTTCTGAACGGTTCAAATTTTGTACGGATCATCAACTCAAAGGAAAGATATTACGTTTCACAAAGAGGCAGGGTTTACCATATTGTAAAAAACAATTTACATTCAAACATCCATAGTTACAAATCCCACAAGGCTGTACCAGTGGCAGTTAAAAATCCGCGCTCGGAATAAAAAAATCTAAAAAAAAAAAAAAATTCGGAGTGCGAATTTTTTCTGCAGTCCGGAATAAAAATTCCGGAGCGCAGAAAAAATCTGCGGTCTGGGTATTTTTAAAATTCCACTTAGAACCTGATTATTTTTTATAAAATATTTTTTTTTTTTAGTATTTTAAAAAAAATCGAGTAGCTCAGCCTCTGACTACAAAATATAACTTAAAAATACATAACAACATAAATTTTTTGACCCAATTTAAACATACTCAAAGTAACACCTAACTTAAGAAATTAGGCCCTTTTGTTGCTAAAATGGCATTGGAGTCCATAAAAGAACTGAGCTCTTTACTCTAGGGCTTGTGAATATCAGAGACGGTGGCAGACTTTCAAATTGCGGGAATAACACATACAAAGAAAGTATAGAGGCTAGTTATATAAAATTTCACAAAAAATATGCTGGGTTAAATTTTGTAGTATCCATAGCATTTTATGGAGATTTTTGAAAATAAATAGGGGTCAAGCCCAATTTCTTCCTCATTCTCATTTTATGATTTATACAAAAAAAAAAACTTATGTGAAGTAATTAAATCGGAACATACCGACCAATTTATTACAGGAGGCAAATCGGAACATACCGACCATGCTGCTTCAATTCTTTTCCCGTTTCCATTTTATAATTTTCCTGTATGTGAAGTATCAAATTTACCCCTGATCAAAAGTCTTAGATGTGGATTGCATGTAAAAGTGGGTTGGACCCAAGGAGGAATTCTTGGGCCTTATTTAATTTGTAAATGAATTGCAATTAAATGGGGCCCATAATGGATTTCCATTCTAGTTGAGAGGTTTAGCATATTGATACTGTCGGCAACTCGGCATATATTCGAATTGCAGCACTGGCACTTGGGTTTTTGGTACAATTAATGCTATGTGAATTTCTGTTTGGATTTGTGCTAGACTGAGTCTTTGTTGACATTTGTACGAGAATATAAAAATACAGGATGCAATTATTATATAATTGTTGCAGGACTGTAATTGTGATATTTCCATGTCAAATGTCTAATGCCATTAAAAAAGTGCTAGAACTAAAATAAGGCATTGGGTCACCAGGGTCTTTTTTTTTTACTTTATTTATTTTTATCGATTGAGGACAGGTCATAAAAAAAAATCAGCCTTAAAATTATGGAATTGGAGTACATTGAATAATATCACAGATAATAACTTTGGGAGAAACACTCGGGAAGAAGAGTGTGTGTGTGTGTATATATATAGGTTGTGGCTAATTTGCTGTCGGCAGTATTGCCAGCCTTTTTTTTATTTTGTGATGTCCAAACAACAAATCCAAACTGTTAAATGTTTAATCTATACTATAAACTACTTGGAGACCAAATTTTATATTTTTTGAAATTTTTTTTACTATTTATTAAGCTGGTTTGAAAACCGTTGTTTTCAATACTGCAGAAATTTACTAAAATCAGCAGTTTTCAAACTAGCTTAAAAAATAGTAAAAAAATTTCAAAAAAATATAAAATTTGGTCTCAAAGTTATCATCTGTGATATAAAAATATCTAACAGTTTGGATTTGTTGTTTGGAAATCACAAAATAAAAAAAACAACACGGCAGTACCTCCGGCTAAAATATTGCTTGCAGCAAATTAACAGGACCCTATATATATATATATACACACACACATACCCCTATAGGAAAAGTCTAAAATTAGTAAAGAAAGTTTAATTTTATACATAATTAATAATTTAATACTTGGTTTGTTAGGTACATTAATACTCTACGTCAAGAGAAAATATAAAAATCACACATGGTACCACATCATCTCCTTACGGATGCTTGAGACTTTCTAATTAACAATATATAAAACAAAAGGTATAGTACATGTGTTATTAAATAAAGATTAAGAAACATAAATAAGACAGAGATAATGTAAACAATTGTTTTCTATTTATTCTTAAATATTTCCCATGCATTATACATGTGTAAAATACAAGCTTATAAAGTCTCTATTAATTTATAGACTAAGAAAATATAAATGACAAGCTATATATATCATTATCCTAATTAATCATTAACCCCATGAACATCATTATGATACACAATCTAATTAAGCATATTAATGTAAATCATTATCCTATTTATATATGATTTTAGCTTTGTAATAATAGTTTTGCTATTGCTCCCTTTGTAATTTTTTTTACGGTGTTCCCCACCACCGCAACCATTGGTTGTTCATATTTAAATCTAAAAACATCGATTTGGTCATAAAAACCAAAATAAATCAACAATAACTGATACTGCATTTAGTATGATAAAATTTCCACCAATAAACCTTTTCCAATCGTAAATCATATATCTGGGCTGTGATTATTATAATTTGTTAGGGTTTTTAAGGAGAGACTACAAACAAGAGAGAAACAAGATATAAAATCTTAGGAGGAAGCTTAATTATATTCCTTGATTTCATTATTACATAAAGTCAAGAAAAACAAATTGGTATGAGAGCTAGGTTAGATAGAAGAAGGTTCAATTATGTTGAAGAAGAAAAAAAAGAGAGGAAGTTTGATATTTATTTCCACTATCACGAGATAGATGGTGCGACACCAAATGGTAAGTGGAGGAGAGAGTCGGAGAGGAAACTGTTAGTGTTATGGTCTAGAATTCAATCATAATTTTATGTTTTTGTTATGATTTGAATGATTTATATCATTTTGTTTCTTGAGTTTTTTCCGTATTATTGATTATTTGTGTTGATGACTTGAATTGTAGAACTCTATAATTAAAATGGTGATTAGTCTAAAATAATATCTAATCTTGACAATTAGCATGGAACACTAATTGACCATAAAAAGTTATATGTGAGTTAAATGATTGTTAAGTTATACAAACCATAGGTAAGGAGTTACTAGTTTAATCACATAAATGCACATTGGACAACATGGCATTAGATTTAACCCTAAATGAAATATTCAATGGATTGTGTTACGTATCATCAATTGTTCCATATGTGTTGAATTCTAAAGTATGAGATATTCATCTTTTCTACATGAGAAATATTTACTGTGTATTGTCCAACACTAACTTTAACTGATAGTTATACAAATGATATTTACCTATGCATGACATCAAGATTAATATTGTGCGGAGGGAAGTTGTTCATCAAGATTAATATATTCTCTCATGTTTTGATGAGTGATATCACCGGCCCCTTAATGAAGTATAATTGTATGCATCCAATATGATTAAAAGTTAATAATGTATACTTTCTGGGGATTAATTTGTTTTTCAAAAGCAGGCCAATGAATGGAGCTTGGTATACGAAGGCGACAGCAACAACAGGCCGCTAAATTATTATATTTTTTAAGATAGTTAGAAAAATCTCGTATCTTTAGTCGACAGTTTTAATTATGAAAATTTGATTACATAATAGTTGAAGGGCTGTACCTTAATTAATTAGGCTTAGAACTAATTAATTGAGGAATAAAATATCTTTTCTGCATGTCAGACAATTTTCTCTCGCAGTTATATCTTAGGAACTTAATTTTATTTTAATAAATATCTATATATCTTATATATCTTTATATATAAACTGTAACTTTTTGAGAAATGGAAGGTAGCACAGTTGACTAGGAAGAAAGTTCTTACCAATTTTAATTTTTGTGGCTATTAATTAACAAATACAATATAGCCCAATAAATTGTCCAAGTCATTGCAGGAAATTAAGCACAATATAATTTCCTCATGATGTCATGGGAATAATTAAATCATTTATCAAGTAAACTTGACTGAGGTCATGAATAACTAAATTCTTCTTTAATGTATCTAGTTATATATGCACCAGCCAAAATGAAGTTCATTAGCAAGTGTGCATTAAACAATGGTATTGACGTTACATGGAAACAGCTATCAACAACCTTTAATTAGTCATCTCCTCACGGATCCTTGAGACTTACATTACCGGAGTCGTCGTACCAATATCGTTTTGCAAAATTCAAATTCAAATATTCGATTCAAATCATTCAACATGATATCCATATTAAAACATGCATGGAGAGCAAATTTTGTATTTTTTTAGGATTTGTTTACTATTTATTAAGATGGTTTCAAAATCTCTATTTTTAATGGTCTTGAATTTTTTTTTTATTTGTTAAAATTAACGATTTTCAAACCATCTTAATTAATAATAAACAAATTTAAAAAAAATGTAAAATTTGGTCTCTAAGCATATTTTAATATAGATTTCAAATTTAACAGTTTGGATTGGTTGTTTGAACTTTAAAAATTGCAAAACTAATTGGTATGACCATGACTACGAAAATAACACTTTGAGTTTGAGCAGTTCAAAAAATGTTGTGCACCTGAGAGGGAGGTTTTTTCCCAAAAAGGGCCTTGCAAAAAACAAGAATGATTCCTGCCAAATGCAGCATCGCTCGTCTTTCCTAGAAGTGTACTTGTTCTTCTTCACTAAGTCCAGTTCTTACATTTACCTCTCATTTCTTCCATTAATGCTAGCAGCTCCTATATATAAAACATTCATATAATACAATATAAAATAACCATTAATTAATTAATTAACAGAAAGTATCATCATGTACGCACCCGAGGAATTATATACCCATACATTATATTTTACAATATCACCATTTTTACCGTAAAAATTGAATAAGTTCTCATCCCACTATATATATAAGGATTAACTCTTACTAGAGGTGATACCTCGTGTTGCTTCGGAAAAATGAATGGAACTTCACAAAAAGTACATTTCAAGTGTCCAAAAGAAGCACATATAAAGACAGTAAGCACCTTGAAAAATTCTAATTTTGTTGGCAAGCACAACGGATAGTGTCGCTGGAAATCATCACTTTTATATTAATTGAAGCAAAAAAGTATCAAGTATGATATATACTTGAGTTCAAAATAGTCAATACAAATAATGCGTCTGTGGACAAAGATCTAAATTTAATTTCTTTTACAAGTTTTTTTAATTAGTTCTTCTTAACACTGGTCAGCAGTCTAAAATGCATCAAATCTATTTAAAAAAATGCATTTGGTACCCCTAATTGTCTGAACTCGGTCTAATTATTGAGTTCAGAGTAGCATCAACACATAATAAAACCAGTAAAAAAGCAATCCAATACTAATGAGGTAGCTTTCTAGTTCTTAACTTAATAATTAGTGCTAATGAGGTAGCTCCGTCTTATTATTGAAGCTTCAAAAGTTCTACTTTCCTTGAAATATGTAATGAAAGAAAATTGTGAGGCATGCGGATGGAGATATAAGGTTCCACCAACGCTCAATACTTTTATCTATCTCTTGTTGAAAAACAGATTGGTCACGCATGAGATGATGGAGAGATGGGGGTTTAACAGTTCACCAAATTGTGAGACGTCAATTAAGGGAGGTGGAATCAATCTTGCACCTGTTTAATGCCCGAAGGCATTTCGGTTGTGGGCTAGGTTGGAATCCATTCTAGGGATGTGTCTCACGACGAGACATGAAACTGCATGACACTTGGAACAATTCGATGGTGAATGCGGTATGTTTCGGGATTGGGCAAAAACAGTGGTCGGTATACTTTATATTGACTTGTTGATTGAAAGAGCTCCTGAAGAAGGTGGTTGAGGAATTCGTGCTGCAGGATGCAAAACTCTTTATGAATTTTTGAAGTGCATGAGTTTTGATGTGGTTGTTGGGTGTGCATGTAATTTTTGTTTTCAATTGTAACTTACAGCCTCTATCAGCATTCTCAAAAAAATAAAAAATAAAATAAAAAGAAAGGTTATCTGAATTTCTAAGAGAGAGAAGTATCTAAATCTTTTTTTTATCCAATTAAAAGTGCTCACAATCTCAATGAACAGCCAGTTGACCGCATCACCAGTCTTGATCTTTTGTTTGCTTTCCATATAAGTTTAATAATTTCTCTTTTAACTGCAATGCTTATATATGTGTGTAGAATTATATCGTCAATGAGAAGTATGAGGAGGCTATATATAAAATTTGTGCAAGAGAGAGCGGCTCAAGCATATATTAACAATGCGGATTTTGAAGAATGAAGGCAAGAAGTGGTAACTAGTGAAGCATAGTATCAGAGCCCATGCACTCTTTTATGTACATTTTATTTGAACGGCATATGCTGGCTTTGGAAAGTGTTTATACATAATTATGCACAAATTTTATTCAGACGATGATCTCTCACGAACAGTTTGAGTTTCTTTTAAAAACAAACAATTATAAAAGATTTTGACAGCAAAAATATGCCAAGCAATTAATAGAAAATCATATACAGTCATGTGTCAACATATTTCCAACACATTATTTTGTCAGAAAACATATTACCAACCCAAAACATCTCCTGAGAAGTATTTATAAATTATGAACAAAGTAGTAATAGCAAACACACATATCACAAGTATGTAAAGCGCTGAGTGAGCCAATGTTTTTGTACAGCTACTTGAAAATTCAACATTTCAAAAATAATCAAACAGTTATGGTATATTCGATCTCTTAGAGCCTTGCAAATAACAGCTCTTTTATGGGCATCCAATCCCTCAACCTCAATTAGCCATTTTAGCCACAAAAGGGCCTAATTTCTTAAGACCCTATAATCGGATCGACAAAGACTTAACCGTGCCATATTTTAGAAATGAATTCAATTGAAACACCACTGTACATTCCCGCATACCCATAAGTGTGAAGTACATGTTTTGTACCACTAGACCGACGTACCTGTATTCTCCAATAACCCCTCCCATCTCTCAGCATGTTTGACATTGACTATTTGTATGCTCAGGAGCATACAAATATCTTTTTCAAATTTGTATGCTCCTGAGCATCTAATAGTCAATGTCAAATTAAGATGCTGAGAGATTGGAGGGGTTAATTGAGAATGCAGGTACATCGATCTTATTAGGAGACTATATATGCTAGTGGTACAAACCATGTACTTCCCACTTATGGGTATGCGAGAATGTACAGCGGTGTTTCATTGAATTCATTTCTAAAATATATCACAGTGAATAGAGGTCTTTGTCCGAGGAGGGTCTTAAGAAATTAGGCCCTTTGGTTGCTACAATGTTCGAGATTGAGGGATTGGAAGCCCATAAAAGAGCTCTTACTCTGGAGCTAGTGACCACCAGGGCCGAGGATGATACGTACTTCTGCTAGTAACCGTCTGGGGCGGTGGCAGACTTTCAAGTTGTGGGAGTAACACATACAAAGAAAGTATAGATGTCAATTATATAAAATTTCACAAAAAAACATGTGGAGTCAAATTTTACAGTACCCATAGTATTTATTCTAAAATATATAGCAAACCATGTCTAAGTATCGAGATTTTGAAAATAAATAGGGGACAATTGATCCCATTAAGTTAATGTGTATCTGCCTACAATGATCGTACTTCTTGGCATGCTTTTATTAGATGCTATTAATTAACTTAATTTTAATTAGCAAGGTTATTCTTCCGAAGCAGAGCCAATTTTTCAATGATATAGTCAGAAGTAATAATAAATGGAAACCTGGATATTCTGCTCCAGCTCGCATGTGTTTCAGAAGAGCTACCTCCGAGTCCATATGATGTTTGGTTGGTAACCATACTTCTCGCATCTGCTCCAGCACTACCCCCTAGGTCATACGATGTTTGGTTCGAGACCATACTTGGCGTGATATTCCAATTACTGAAACACCAAAGAAGGAGAGGTAGTCTATTAATTATATGCAGCAAGAACTAAATAATGTAATTTTAACAATTCATTTGGCTGTGTTTCAGAAGCAGAGAGGATCTTTTAAAACCTGAATCTGCTGCTTCTACTTGCATGGCTCACAGACGATGGTGAATATGTCGGCGGTCTTCTGTTACTGAGTATTACACTTGCATCGCCTTGAGAATAGCCAGAAATTCTATTGTATGATTGGCTGGTGGATGACCTTGACGAAGATGCCATCGATCCAATCAAGTTATAATGCAAAATGTATATGCTAACTTTGCAATGCTAGCATACGTATTATATAGTTCGGGTAATTTGTATTTTATTGAATAGACAAAATCCTCACGCTACAATGATTGACAAAATCAAAATATTCAATTATAATCATGTATTCTGTCTAGAAATTAATTTGTTTTTCGAAAGCCGGCCAATGAATGGAGCTTGCGATACGTAGGTGACAACAACAACAGGCCATTAAAATATTATATATTTATAAAAAAGAATTATTATATTTTAATATAGGTAAAAATCTCTTTTTGGTGGACAGTACAGTTTTAATTATGAAATTTTTTACCTTAATTAATTAGGCTTTGAACTAATTAATTGGGGAATAAGATATCTTTTCTCTGACAGCCAATTTTCCCTCGCAGGTTTTATCTTAGGAACTTAATTCTATTTAAACAAATATCTATACATCTTATATATCTTTATCTATGAACTGTAGCTTATTGAGAAACGGGAGGTAGCACAGTGAGGAAGAAAGTTCTAAAACTATTGGTTGTCAAAAAATCCAGAGTTTGATTTCTCTCACGACTTCACAGCCTACGTGGAACTGCATTGCATAATCCAGAGTAAAAAAATATGTAACTTTTAATAGATAACATAGTACATTGCATGCGTGGAACTGCACGTCTACTGCTATTCATTTCGATGTTTCCTCAATTTTTACGATGGCCATAATTTGGAACGTCTAAATTACCAATTTTCTTTTAGTGATTATTAATTAACAAATACAATATAATCCAATAAATTTTCCAAGTCATTGCAGAAAATTAAGCACCATATATATAATTTCCTCATGGTGTCATGGGAATAATTAAATCATTCACCAAATAGACTGAGTATTTGCACCGGCCGAAACGACTTTGAATAAGAATTGTGCATTAAAAAATGGTATTGCTGTTACATTGTTACACGGAAACAATATATAAACAAGCTTTAATTAGTCATCTCCTTACGGATCCTTGAGACTTTTTTCAAGTAACAATATATAAATACATAACACGGTTATTTACTAATATTATAAGCAATCATATTAAGAATACATATCTAGCACGGGCGTCAACTAGAAGCCAAATTATTGATAGGCGAAATTGGGTATATATGTACTCTTCAAAGAAGAGGGTTCCATTACCTCATCATACCTCATATTTTATAATTTCATTTTCAAAGTCCAAATTATCGATCTGAACCGTTCAACATCATATTTATACTAAAATATGCATCAAGATGAAATTTTATATTTTTTGAATTTTTTTTACTATTTTTTAAGATAGGTACAAAATCACTGTATCTGGACCGTTCAAAAAACATAGATTTTCTACCCATCTTAAAAAATAGTAAAAATTTTCAAAAATTATAAAATTTCATCCCTAACCATATTTTAGTATATATATTATGTTGAATGGTTCGGATCGACAATTTGGACTTTAAAAACGAAAATATAAAATATGAAGTATGATGAGGTATGAAAGACATGAGGCATTGGAACCATCTTCAAAACATCACTATTTGAAAGTTTTCCCGTCTAAATTTTAATTTTTGGATATTTAGACCACACAAAAAAAACTACATCCAAATATTTAGCAAGCATTGCATGGTAAAACAAACCTTCAAATTAATATCAAGCTTGGTGTTTCCTACCTACTACTTAATAGCATGCAAAAAGCATTTTAATTGTAAATCATCTAAATTGTTTCTATATATAAAAAATTAATGCAATGAATATAATGAAACATGAAATATACTAAACTCAAAACTGTTTCATGTTAATTTGCAGACATACTAAGAAATAATTAGAAACCTATTGTATATGTTTAATTATAAGAATAATCACTTCTTCTTTACAAGCGACTGGAAGCCGAAATTTTTAAATATACCATTTTTTCAAAATAAATAAAGCAAAAAATTCTCTTTTCTGAGAAATTTCATTTCTACTATGGCTGCACCTAGGGGATGCAACCCCTTTTTTTTCAGATGAGGTTTTCTATTTGTTTGGGTTTTAGTTATTTGTTATGTTTTAATTCTTTTGGTTTTTATTATGTTTTATTTGTTCTGGTCTTTTAAAATAACAACAAAGTGGGTTTTATTTTTGTTTTTAATGTTGTTTTGTTGGGAGAAAAATAGGAAAAAGCTATAAATAAAACAATATCGTGCTAATGTTATAATGATTACAATAAAAGTACGTCTAACAAACTTGAAATAAACAATTTCTTGAAAATACCTCATGAAAAAATCCAATACAACAAAAAAATATGATTGGTTAAATGCCTCGTCAAATAATAAAAACCCAAACAAATAAAAAGACTCATCTAATTAAAAAAATGTGGGACCGTATTCCCTAAGTGCAGCCATGGTAAAAATGGAATTTCTCATAAAAAAGGTTTTTTGGTTTCACTTTTTTGGGGAAACGGTATATTTCAAAGATCAATCCAAAACTAATTTGGTAGCTTGCAAACTCTTAACTTCATAATATCTGGCACTGAAATTTTTGTGGTCAAATATGCACAAAATTGTTATTTAAATTATCTGAATTTCATAAATTAAGAATATGTGGATGACCTCCTTGATCCCCATATATAGTTGCTGCCACCTGACCTTGTATCTCATTCTCACAAACAAAAATTTGATCTATTTAAACCTTTCTTGATCCAATTTAATTAAAAGGCATCACAATTTCAATAAACACCCAATCAATTGCATGTACCGGTCTTAACCTTCTGTTAGCTTTTATAATGCTCAGATATGTCGTATTGTCAATGAGAAGTATGAAGAGGCTGCTGAAAAGTTAGAACTAGTCTTGTTCGAGTTGACACGAGGGAGTGATTCAAACTTTAGCAATGCGGGTGTTGATGAAATTGGAGAAGAAATGGTCGTAGTAGCTACTTGTAGTAATATGACAGAATGTCAAAATATGAAACCTATTGTTGTAAATAACGGTATGCGGTCGTCGGACGGATATGGTACTGTTAAGTGATTAATTGGTCATAATTGAGAATAATTAATCATAATTAAAAATAATCGGCCGATTAGTTGAAAAAATTCATAATGATTTAGTCAGTACTAACAACTAATCGACTGATTAATTGACTTAAATGGACGTTTTTTACAACACTGATGGAACTTGCATGTGTAGTGTTGTTCTTTATTTTTATATCCTCTTGGCATTTATTATTGTCTCTGGCTATTGGATTGGATACCCTCCACCGAATTGGTATCCTCTGAGATATCTCAAAAATTGGTGTCCTCTGAGAACATCTGACTTGTCAAATCTGAAGATATATCGTATCTTAACATATGTAGACTATAATGAAAATTGAAGCCTAGCTAGCTCTGAGAACATACTGACTCTCTTCCGCGCGTTTTCAAGTCTTTTCAACGCTCAGGTACGATTTCAAATTGTTTTTTTTTCTCTTCACCTTTTCATCTTCTTTTTTCGATTCTTCAGATAATTTCCTCATAATGCTACCGAAAGATACATCATTTCAAAATTCAAACTGTTTCCCATTTTAGGGTTTAGGGATTACAACTGTGTAGAAAATGTTTAATCTTTAGTTTTTTGTGAACTTCTACTTTTCCTCATCCAACTGTTCAATTTTTTCTTGCACAAATCTTGGTGAAGATCAACGGTTAGATGATAAAAAACAAGTTCATGCATTTCCAAAAGAATAACAGCAGATTTCCTTGAGTAGTCCATATAATTAAGAGAATATTTTGGGCCTAGAAAATATTAGGATCAGTATAAGTCTTTTGATTTGAGGCCCAAATTTATGACTCAACTTCAATCTTCTAGGGTCTTCCTAGCTAGAATCACAAATTAATTCTTTTTTTTTTTTTTGGATTACCTTATTGCACGTCCTCTTATTCATATTGTACTAAAATTTGTGTAAATAATATTTAATTTTGACAATTTGTTGATTGCATGTTTCATCAATTTTTACGATGGCCATAATTTGGAATGTCTAAATTACCAATTTTCTTTTAGTGATTATTAATTAACAAATACAATACAACCCATTAAATTGTCTAAGTCATTGCAGAAAATTAAGCACCATATATATAATTTCCTCATGGTGTCATGGGAATAATTAAATCATTCACCAAGTAGACTGAGTATTTTCACCGGCCTAAACGAATTTGAATAAGAATTGTGCATTAAAAATGGTATTGCTGTTACATTGTTACACGGAAACAATATATAAACAAGCTTTAATTAGTCATCTCCTTAATTGATAGTGTCCTTGAGACTTTTTGTGTGGTCTAAATATCCTTGAGACTTTTTCTAAGTAACAATCTATAAATACATAACACGGTTAATTATTTACTAATATTATAAGAAATCATATTAAGAATACATGCATATCTAGCACGGGTGTCAACTAGAAGCCAAATTATTGATAGGCGAAATTGGGTATATATGTACTCTTCAAAACATCACTATTTGAAAATTTTCCCGTCTAAATTTTAATTTTTGGATATTTAGACCACACAAAAAAAAACCTACATCCAATTATTTAGCACGCATTGCATGGTAAAACAAACCTTCAAATTAATATCAAGCATGGTGTTTCCTACCTACTACTTAATAGCATGCAAAAAGCATTTTAATTGTAAATCATCTAAATTGTTTCTATATATAAAAAAATTAATGCAATGAATATAGTGATGCATCAAATATACTAACCTCTAAACTGTTTCATGCTAATTTGCGGACATATTAAGAAATAATTAGAAACCTATCGTATATTTATAAGAATAATCACTTCTTCTTTACAAGTCACTGGAAGCTGGAATTTTTAAATATATTATTTTTTTCAAACTAAATAAACCAAAAAACCCCTCTTTTATGAGAAATTCCATTTCTACCATGGCCACATCTAGGGGATGCTACATAGACATTTATCTAAATGTCCGTGTAGAAAACCTTTTAAACATTAAAATAATATTAAAAAAATAATAAATTAAACATAAGAGAGCTAAATGGACATTTAGCTAAATATCCGTGTAGAAAGGTGTTTAAACATTAAAAAAAAATTAAAAAATAATACATAAAAAAATAAGAGAGCTACACGGACATTTAGCTAAATATCCATGTAGAAAAAGTAATCGTACATGGACATTAAGGTAAATTTCCCTGTAGAATAGTAATTGTATACGGCATTTTATGTAATAATCATGTAACTCGGTTATGGAGAGCGCCACTGTCAAGGATTTGTACACGGTTGTTTATGTAATAATCCGTATAGTTCTCAATAATTGCACACTGGTAAATATCCGTGTGTAAATATTCAAGAATTTCTACGCTCTTGCATTCCACGCGGCAGAAAATCCGTGTAGCTCATCTGTTTATGTCCGTATACAATCAGTTATTCTGTAGTAGTGATATTACATTTACCTGCAATGTATGTGTTAACAAAACAATGCAGCACCGACTTTATTTTATTTGCGAATATGTACTCCATGATTATCCCAATAGCTATAACAGTTATGGGTAATGACACAAATTAAGGGCCCCTCTGTTGAACTAACCGAGGCAAGCCCCAAATGCCTCCTAATTGAATTAACCAATTATCAATTCACAAACCAAATGCCTCGGACAGAATTCAAAACCTGTGATGAGTCCCCCAAATTTCCAAAGGGCCCCGAAAATAAAAAAATAAAATTATATGTATTGACAGCCAACGCAAAACAGAAGGAAAATCAAGTTGAGAAGAAAAACCAAATTTTATATATGTATTACCATTCATGGACAGCCGCAAAAATATGTCTTCGCTAGGAAGATATCAATCTGATATCCATGAATTGATTCAATCATTTTTTTTTTCATTTTACTGTTTATTCAAAGTTACTTTATTTTGAAACTTCCAATTCTTCAACAATCAACACTATTGCTCACTAAATTATATATAGAAGCATATATGCCAAGAAATTAATTAAGGTTATGCCAAGAAACAATCAACAGTGACATCCAACGTGAATCCAAAAACTAGAAAATTGACAGTGAATGCGGCAGCGGCAGCAGCAGCAGCAGCGAGAGTGGCACCGGCAGCGAACACGGCAACTAGCACGACAACGAGCGTGGCACAGGCAACGAGCGCAACAACAAGCACGGCAGGGGCACAGTCTCTGTATTGGACTGCTCTGCCTCATTGCTTAATTAGGTTTTATCGTTCTATTACTTTATTTTATATTTTAATTTAAAACAATGTTTCCTAGAAAATATGCATCAAGTAGTGAAAAAAAAGAGAGAAGAAATAATAAACCTCAAAAAGGTCATCTTCAAAAATTTTGAAAAAAAAAAAAAAAACTACAAAATGAGTGTTTGAAAAACCAAGTTGAAAGTGAGATGTACGAAGAAACAGAAAATGTATATGAAGACCAAATTATATTCAGGACCGGGCCTCGAAATTTTTCTCTCGCCCCGAGTCTCAAGATCTTCAGGACTGGCCCTGGTGATAACTATATAAAAATAACACGAGAAAAATAAAATCATACATTAACAAACTAAATTTTTGACCTAATACCAACACCAAATTCACTATAATTAACACGACAATTAAAATTATTGATAGCTTATGGTTTTAATCTACATGTATGTTCTCTTCCATGTTTCATCATAAGTTTCTTCATTTTAGCGGGATTCTCATGATTAATTGCTTACTGCATTTAGAAGTATGTCAAATGTGACATCATCATAAGGCGTATGGCCTTGTTTTATCATCTTCTCAACCAAATGTAGGCCTCACAGATTCTGTCATTATTACAATAGTTTTTTATTAAGGTTTTTTTAATTGCGTTGGTCTGGCTTAGCCTTTTAAAACCATACTTTTCTAATAATTCAGCTGATTAAGTGTTCAGTTTTCAATTTATTCGGTTTAGTTACTTTATAGGATGTAGTTATCAGCATAATAAAAGGAACTGTCATATTATGATCTTATCATTCTCTGAAAAATAACACATGAAAGAAAATAATACACACACAATAGACAGATCAAATTTTGCAATGAAGAGAACAAAATTGAAAGAAAAAGTTACTGATGTATATAATGATTTGGCCATATATATATTGCCATGTGTCATGCGTGAAGAGGTACGTAGCGACTCAAAATGCAACCAAGGATGACTTGCAGGAAACTGAATAAACCTAACTAGAGTGGTGTACATGTTTTGGTGAAATTGATAGCAGATTGTCGTTGGCTCTATATGGCTCTCTTCTTCTAATGCTCAGCTTTTTTCATGGATACGTATAAAGGCATCTAGACACACTTGGGCACAATTATGAGTATTTATGAATTGAGAGCTGCTGATAGCACTTGCTCTTTACTCGAGTACATTAAATCTCAACTAAGTATATATATATATTTTTTATATTTGATTCAGTGTTAAATTATGAATAATTAAATAAGACAATATGCAAGACTTCTGGTTTTAAATCTTAATTAATAATGGGCCCTTAACAAAAGCCCATTAGGTCCACAAATATTTATTATTGTAACAGTGTGAATTAAATTAGTGGAAACTTCATTGTTAATTTGCTAGTATATATGATCTATTAAGCCCCAACCGGCCCAACCAAATTGCTGAATAGACTAATTATTAATTCATTGTTAGTTTGTTAAATAAATTTGCTAGTATGATCTATTAAGTCCCAAATAAATTTATTCGCTGTAATTTAGTTAAATAAGGAATTAAAACCCACTAGTAAATTTTGTAAATATTTTTCATTTAAGGAGCATTGGGAACTCCAACCCATATTTTATTTTATGAGACGTATAATTTCATCGTGACTTTCCAGGCAATTAATATTTATAGTCACCAAGACGATTATGACCCAATTTAAGAGTATAACAATTACCTACTTAACTGTATTAAGTTCCCACTTTCCAAAATTATGACTCATTATATTAATTATAGCATTACTGAGTAACAATTTTATTAATTTTTATTGGCCTGTCTTAAGGTCAATTTTAATTTTCATTATTATTTTTCCCAATTAGTTAGGGTCATCATTATTTATCACTGAAGACTATTTATAATCTATGTGAAAAGTTTGTAATAAAACGCACATATAATTTTTCATTCTCATGACATAAAATGCTCATACAAAAAATATTGTGGGCTCATACATAAAATGATAATTACATGATTTTTCATTTCATCTAAAAGTTATTGTTGAATCACACTATTGGCAATTTCTGCCGTTTATATTTGTCAACCAATTTTTTTTAAACAAACTTCTCATAAATATTATTTTCTTTAAAAACTAAACTAAAACATAGAAATTTTTACAGCATGAATAAAATATTGGAAAAAACCTAAAAATAATAATATGTTCATGCAAAAAACTTTACCTGTCTGCATTTTTTTTAATTTATGAAGTTGATCTGATTGGTTCATCTAATCTTTTTTTTGGTTAGATAGATCAAATTTTTTAATCTGGTTGAAGTTAGTTAATCTAATTTTTTAATCTGGTTGAAGTTAGTTAATCTAATTTTTTAATCTGATTTATTATTACAATTCAAGTCTAATATGATATAATAGATTTAAGGTACAATATTTATCTTTTTTAATTTGTTTTTAATGTTATTCATGAATCTAGAATGATAGATAAAAATTGTTAATCTATTTGCTGTTATCTTTAAGTAAGATAATTTTTTTTAATCTTATTTAATCTATTTAAGTTAATTAATATGATTTATTATTATTTCCTTTAATATGATTTATCATTATCATTCTAGTCTCATCTAATTTTTTTTTTGTTTTTTAATCTAATTAATGTAATATTTAAGTTAGATATATAAAAAATTTTAATATGATTTTTGTTATCTTTTGTTAATCTTATTTATCATTATTTCTTTAAATTGATTTATCATTATCATTCTAGTCTAATCTGATCTGATAGGTTTAAAGTACGATTTTCATCTATTGTAATATGTTCAGGTTGATCATGAAGCTAAAATGATAGATAAAATTTGTTAATTTGTTTTATTTTATTATTAAGTTAGATAGATTATTTTGTGAATCTTACCTAATATATTTATGTTAGCTAATCTGATTTATTATTATTATTCGAGTCTCATTTGATTTGATAGGTTTAGGTACAATTATCATATTTTTAATATGTTTCATGTTATTTATGAACCTATAATGATAGATAAAATTTGTTAACATATTATTTAAGAAGCTAGAATGCTAATTACATGTTCAGTTTTCAATTTAATCGGTTTAGTTACTTTTGAGACTAGAGTTATCAGTTTATAGAAAAACTGTCATATTACCGATTTTTTTATTTATATCCAAAAAAATATATAAATTAAAAAAATTAACCAATCCGCTTGTTTTTTTCTGGTTTCAATACCAATTTCCGGAAAAAAAATTTCCGGAAATTGGATTCTAAATCCGGAATAATTTTTTCCGGATTTAGGACTTTTTTTTTCCAAAGTCCGGAATAATTTTTTCCGGATTTAGAATTTTTCTTTTTTTTTAGGAATTTTTTTTCATTTTTTATAATTTATTTATTTTTTGTATTGAAGTATTACAAATATTTAATATATATTTTTTTAAAATAGATGGAATACTATATAATTTGATTTATTTGAAAGACTGCTACAAATAATACGGATCAACATTTTTCATGCCGGATTTTTTATGGCCATAAGAAAAATTAATATAATATAATATATGTATATGTATAGGTATATATAATATAATATATGTATATGTATATGTATATATAATATAATATATGTATATGTATATATAATATAATATATGTATATACATATAGAGTTAGGCTAATATGACATTGGTGTTATTTGAAACTAAATAACACCACATCTTAAACCCTTAGATCTGCTTTAAGATTCGTAATATCTGCTTTTACTGTTCAAACACTTTATTTTGTACGAATCTTAAAGCAGATCTAAGGGTTTAAGATGTGGTGTTATTTAGTTTTAAATAACACCAATGTCATATTAGCCTAACTCTATATGTATATATAATTTAATATATATGTTAAAATGTGCTTGTATATCAAATTTTATATTTTTTGAATTTTTTTACTATTTATTAAGTATTTAACAAAATCGCTATATTCAGACCATTGAATTTTTGTACCCATCTTAATAAATAGTAAAAAAATTTAGAAAAATGTACAATTTGATCTGCAAGCACATTTTAAAATATCCATCATGTTGAACGGTTTAGATCGACTGTTTAGACTTTGAAAACTTTGAAAATACCGATCGTTAAATGCCTACCGTTGAACAAAAACTTAAACTGGATTTTTAAGGCACTAAACGAGGGTTCCAATGCCTCATTTTTTTTATACCTCATCATACCTCATATTTTATATCTTCATTTTCTTTATATTCAATGTCTAAATTATCGATCCGAACCGTTCAACATGATATACATATTAAAATATGGTTAGGGATGAAATTTTATAATTTTTTAAATTTTTTTACTATTTTTTAAGATGGGTTGAAAATCACTGTTTTTTGAACAGTCCGGATCGAATAAAATTTTTTGTTGAACGGTTCGGGTCAAATAAAAATTTTAGTATAAATTTTTTAACATATATATTATATTATAGGGTAAATTTCGCTATAGGTCACTAAACTTTGTTATTTGTCACGAATTGGTCACTCAAGTTTGATTTGTTCCTTTTTAGTCACTCAACTTTGTTATTTGTCTCAATCAAGTCTCTCTATACTTTTCCATCCAAAATTTTAACAGAATATTCCTATTCCGTCCAAAAAATTAACGGAATATACTCATTCCGTTAAAATTTTGGATAAAAAAAATAGAGGGACTTGATTGGGACAAATAACAAAGTTGAGTGACTCAAAAGGGACAAATCAAACTTAAGTGACCAATTCGTGACAAATAACAAAGTTTAGTGACCTACAGCGAAATTTACCCTATATTATATATACATATACATATACATATACATATACATATACATATACATATATTATATTATATTAATTTTTGTTACGGCCGTAAAAAATCCGGAATGAAAAATGTTGATCCGGATTATTTGTAGCAGTCTTTCGAATAAATCAAATTATATAGTATTCCATCTATTTTACAAAAAAATATTAAATATTTGTAATACTTCAATACAAAAAATAAATAAATTATAAAAACTGAAAAATGAAAAAAAAATTCCTAAACAAAAAAATCCTAAATCCGGCAAAAATTATTCTAGACTTAAGAAAAAAAAATCCTAAATCCGGAAAAAAAATTTCCAGATTTAGAATTCAATTTCTGGAAATTGGTATTGAAACCAGAAAAATTTTTTCCGGTTTGGGTAGTTTTGGAAATAAACAAGCGGTTTGGTTAGTTTTTTTAATTTATATTTTTTTTTAATATAAATAAAAAAATCGGGTCATATTATGATCTTATGATTCTCAGAAAAATAACACATGAAAGAAAATAACACAAACAATAGACAGATCAAATTTTGCAATGAAGAGAACAAAATTGAAATAAAAAGTACTGATGTATATAATGATTGGGCCATATATCTATAGCCATGCATGAAGAGGTAGCGACTCAAATGCAACCAAGGATGACTTGCCGAAAACCGAATAAATCCAACTAGAGTGGCGTTTTTGTGAAATTAATTGCAGGTTGTCGTGGATTTCGTATGGCTCTCTTCTTGTCATGCTCGGCTTTATTCATGGATACGTATAAAGGCATCTAGGCACAATTATGAGCATTTATGAATTGAGAGCAGATAGCATTTGCTCTTTATTCGAGTACTTTAAATCTCGACTAAGTATATATTTCTTTTATATTTGATTCACTGTTACATTATGAATAAGTAAATAAGACAATATGCAAGATCCCTGGTTTTTAATCATAATTAATAATAGGCCCTTGACAAAAGCCCATTAAGCCAACACAAATTTATTATTGAAACAGTGTGAATTACTTGTAGAAACTTCATTGTTAATTTGCTAGTATGATCTATTGAGCCCCAACCGGCCCAACGAAATTGCCAAATAGAATCATTATTACTTTGTTAAATAAATTCGCTAGTATGATCTATTAAGTCTCAAATAAATTTATTCAATGTAATTTAGTTAAATAAGGAAAACCCAGTCGTAAATTTATTCAAGGAGCATTGTGAACTCCAACCCAAACCTTTGTATATTTTTATTTTATGAGATGTATAATTTCATCATCACTTTCCATGGAATTAACAATTATACTCACACCGAGATGATTAGACTACATTTGAAGGATATAATAATCACCTACTTAGGGACAATTTTAATCATAAGATTATTGCATGAGGAACAATTTTATTATTATTTTATTGACATGTTAGTTAGGGACATCATTATGTATCACTAATGACTATATATAATCTATGCGAAAAGTTTGTAATAAAAATGCACATATAATTTTTCATGCTTATTCAATAAAATGCTCATACAAAAAATATTGTTCTCATATATAAAATTCTCATGCATAAAATGTTAATTACTGTAACACTACGAAAAATTTAAGAGATAATAATATCCAAGAATTTATCAAATAATATAGAAATATATTAGGAAATGTATAATAAGTAATAGAAAATTTATACATGGTGGTATTTATAAGTTTTTCTTTATTTAATTTTAGGACTGATTCACAAATATTATAAACTTGAAGGTTACATATATAAAAAAGTAGAAACTTGAGATAAAAATAAATAAATTAAGATGATCAATTGACCCAAGGCAGGTGGCTATTGTGGAGTGAAACACCACATACTATATTCTTCTTTAATTAAAGGGGATGATTCATTCTCTCTCCCGTAAATGAAAGGAAAAAAAAGAAGAAGAAAAGAAACAAGAAGAACTTGCACAGAGATCAAATAAAATCGGAAAGAAAAGAAAAAAAAAAATGTCCTCCTCTTCTTTCTTTGGTTTATCATGTGATTAGATACTGAATGAGTATTCTTCCTTTCTCTCAACGCATCTAGCACAAGTAATTGGTATATCCCTTTTGTGTTATTTCTTACCTAATGCATGGTTAGTATTTCTCTCGTGTTGTTCCTATACTTGTAATTGTGAGATTATGGGAAGTTGTCATAATTGATATTAAATTTAATTGTGGATGTGCATATGAGTTAACCCCAGTCTAATACCGAAATACCAATTGTATTAATTGTATTGATAATATTAAAATGTTGATTTCCCATCTCTTGACAATAGTACTATTCAATACCAACCCATGTATTTGGTTATGGTGTAGTTTAAGGTTCAGTGGGTATAATTGCATAATTTCTCTATGTTGGTAAATTGACATTGTCAGTAGGACTAAAGTGCATAATAGCAAAATATTAAATGTATGAGAAGTAATATAAGAAAATAACAAAGAAATGAAATTAGGTTTGCCTTGTACTGGGTGAAAATAAACGAAGTTAAAAGGAAATAAACTGGATTCGGACTGATAGATGAGAACTTTATTAATTGAAGTGAAATGTTCACAATTTAGATGAGTTTGATAAAACAGAAATGAACTAAAATTATAAAGTAGAGGATTTAATAAATAGGTAAAAATGAAATTTACATAAGTGCACATGAGTTAATTACTGCTATACGTAAATTATTTTATAATGATAGTTTTGTAAGAAATAAGATAGTAACTATTATCTTGCTTTAGGCATTGATAATGAGAAGCAAGACTTGAATGAACTGTCAAGAATAACTAGTAGGCAATGATTGATCGCTTCGCTTGCCCTACGATATCAGGTGCGAGGTTATTGAATTAGTCTGAGATTCATGACTAGGAATTAAATCGTAACTCGCTGTGCATTTTGAATATTTGATTGACTGCACTAATTGAATTGTTGCATCATATGCATGGCCCAATACAACTGAAACTGAATTATAGGTAAGTATGTTGACTGTCATGTTGATATTGTTTATCGATTGATTAATTCTTATTGCAAATGATTGATTGAGACCACAGTGACTGAATTGAATAAATATGAAATACTGTAATCCTTAAACCTCCATATAGTGGAGAAAAATGATTAATATATCGTAAAGTCTAGCTAGCTACTAGACTTTACTCCAGGACCCTTATGCACATATGGTGAATGGCCCCAACTGAATCCAGTACCGGTTGGATAGGGGATATTGAATAAATTGTGAATTGTGACTGTGAGACTAATGAACTGTGGTTACTGTCTTATTATTGATTTTCTTTCCGATAATGACAGTATTGTGATATTGATTCCGTATTGTTTCCGTTAATCAGGTGTCGGGATAGTTAGAACGATATAAGTCCTGACATGACAGATACATGTTATAGTATCTATCAGTGTTACCAGACTAGAAATTGTGAAATTAAGAAACCAAACGTTACCAAACTTAGTGGTTATAAAGATTAGGTCCCAAACGTTATCATACTTAAAGTATTAAAAGATTTTGATCCAAACCATTTATTATGATAAGATTATTAGAGTTCTGATTTATTTATGTGATTTTTGTTGTTCCATTGGATATTGTTATTGAGCATTTGCATTCGTCATTATAGAACTGAACTGATAATTTCTTGTGCGGTGATTTCATTATGAATATGGATTTCCTTTCAATTCAATAATCTGAGTGGCAACCAGCACTGAGAAATAATTTATTATTTCTCACTCGTTTCCCCTTGTGGGTTACAGGTTCATTATGCGAAGTCAGAGAAACTGTCACGTTAAGAAATTTTCAAGAATAAAAATAAAATAAAAATTTGAATGTTAAAACATAATCGAAACTTTTATTTTCAAACTAGGAATCAAAAATATAAAACAAATATAACTTTGGTCTGAATTTTCGAAACAACCAAACTTAATCAAATCTTGAAATTTATACCTTATATAAAATGGGATCAAGATACAATCTTTTATGCATGAATATAGATATAAAAGCTTCTTTTATCAATATCCCATACTTGGAGGGTCTATTTAGTAAAATTTCCAACATAACTCAACTCTTCTCTCTCCCTCCGTTCCCCTCCCTGTTGCCGCTGCCCCTCTTGTTTGGTCCGCCCAAAAGAAAGAAAAAAAAGAGAGAGCTCTCCTCTCCCATGAAAATCCATCCAAACTCTTGAGAAAATGAAGGCATAAGTTAGAAATTGTTGATCATCTCTCTGATAGACATCTATTTCTTCCCTTGGTATGTTCTCTTTCTCCTCTCTTTTCTAAAAATCTGAAATTCATCTCCATTGCTAGGATTTTGCTCAAATCTGAAATGTTTGTATAAATGATGAGTAATCTATCTCCATTATGATTCTAGGTTGTTAATTTAGTGATTCTCTTCTCAATTCTATATAATTTTGATTTTCTATCTAGGGTTTGGTTCAAATCCGAAAATTAGAGAAATATTTTGATTTGTCTAGTCTAATCCAACAAACAAAGGTGTTGATTGGTAAGTTCTTCTCTCACTCTCTTAAAATCTGAAATTAATTTGGTGTTGATCTCTTTTCTTTGTTCCCTCTTTTGTGTATGGTGATAATTAAACAAAGTCGTAATATTTTTGAGGAAGTGCTAATATTGTCTCCGAAATGCTTAATATTTATTGTGTATGGTGATAATTAAACAAACTCATAATATTTTGATGAAGTGCTAATATTGTCTCTGAAAGACTTAATATTTATTGAGAAAGACTTGATCATGTATTCCAAAATGGATTATGTTAAGGAAAGTATATAGAAAATAATATCACTCAAGTAAGCATATCAATCGTCGAACAAATATTGAATTAAGTATATATGTTAACATAGGTGTAGGCTCGGTTGAGCAAGATTTTGCGGGATCTTTCGAGACGTCCGAACCATAAGTGCGAGATACGCTCTTCATAATCAGGTGCGGGGTTCTTGGACTTGTTTGATATTTCATTTTCAGAAATTAAATTATCTTTTTCGATTGTCATGTTGTGTGATTGATTGTTGCATACTTGGAATTGTCATGTTGTATGTTTGATTGTTGCATAATTAGAATTATGTGAATTGTGTGCATAATACATCTAAAACCGAATTGTTGTGGTATGGTTGATTTGCATATTTGCATGGTTGTCATTTTGATTGTTCTCTTATGAATTGACTATGGATAAAAGTCACCACAAATTAATGATTGTGAAATGATATGTGAATGAAATGGCAAGGTTGAGCTGTATCAGCTAACTTTGAGATGATATGTGAATGAATTTGCAAAGTCTGCAAGTTGGCTTTGATCCCAGGATCCTAATGGCTTTAGGTGAACGACCCTCGAGATATCCCAGTACCGGTTGGGACGAGGGGTGGGTGACTATATATATACATGTTGATTGTGATGGTGGGTGACCTATGTGTGACGTCTGTGGCTCGAGGGCATTACCCTACGTGGTAATGCATTTGGACAGTCAACTGACTATGACGACATTCTGATTTATTTCATGTGAATTTTCATTTTATGACTTGGAACCAGACTTTAGTAAATGGTTAAGCCAAAGCATTTATAGATGGGTGTCAGATAAATGGTCCAACTCGGTGGGCTATCTGTAGGTGCCAGTAACTCTACAGATGTGGGTTTGATAAAGGGTTCAGTTCGGTTGAACATCTATAGATGCTACCAGCCATAATAAAATGAGTTAGGCCAAATATGTGTTTGTTTGAACTTCATCTTGGAAATTCCTTAAGTTGTTTTTCATTCGATTCTTGTTGTCAAGCATGTGTATCCATATATATATGTTGTTTGTTATAGAACTGCTAATGTGATTTTGTATGGATTTCATTTTTGAACATAGAGTCTGATTGCAAGTCCAATAACCTGATTGTGGCAAATTTCGCATTGAGAATTTATTCTCACCCCCACCCTTTTGGGTTCTTTTCAGGTTTAGGTGCAGCTGATCCTAGAGAGGCACGCGAGTAGTAGGTCTGTGGTATATGACACCAGATTACCTTAGTAGTTATTTTGTTATTTGACTAGAGAGGCATATCTTGTTTTGTTATATAGTGCTCTCTATGTCACACCTTATGGTTGGTATCCGTACGAGATACCTTTTGTATGATTTACTTGTACCAGACAGTTTGTACTTGAACTATATATATAAACTTATTTTATGTATTTTATTGTGATGTGATGAAAATATTGTACATGCCTTGTAAACATACATGGAGTTGTATGCTTATGGCGGGGCCCTGTCACGCCTCGTGGCCGCGGGGTGTGACAGAAACGCTTACGGGTTATAATTGACAGCAGAACCACTTGAAGGTATGTGATTTGGGTTATTTTATCTGACATGGTGCATAGAGTATTTCTCTAGCATCATCCATTATAGAATGTCAGGTAATTCTTGTTAAATACATTGGGATGTGACAAAATATAATGGATGCTATTGGCAATGAATAAAAAGATCCATGTCTTATATTACATATATTGAATGGTAAATAGACGTGACAAAATTGTCGCACCTCCGAATCGGAGGTGTGACGATTACATAATCGTTCATTCCATCTACAAAGTCTTGTTGAATCACGCTGTTTGCAATTTCTACCATTGATATATGTGATCAAAAAATTTTAAACAAATATTACTTAATATTCTTTTCCTTAAAAACATAACTAAAACATAGAAAATTTTACAACTAAATAAAATATTGGAGAAAACCTAAAAATAATAGTATGTTCATGCAAAAAATTTACTCGTCAACATTTTTTGAAATTTATAAAACTTTACTCCTATCGACTTCAGAAGATATTTCTTTTGATTTCTTATTATTTTTATTTAAATTGTATTTGGAAAAAGTAAAGATATTTTAAAATGATATAATACGAATAGAATGTGATATGTATAAATCGTATCAGGCTTTTGAAAGGTAGAAGTGTAATAGGAATTAATTATTGTTATCTCAGTTCAATAACTTTTTTTCTTTTTTCTTTTCTTTTAATATGATTCTTATATGTTTGCTTTATAGAGAAACTACACTATGAATAACACAACTTTAAGTCGTGATATGTCAATATGTCTGTACAGAGTAGAAATAATTAATAGTTTTGGATTTAGGGTTTTTTGTATCAAAACTTGAATTGAGAGAAAAGAATTCATATCAGGAACAAACTATTAAACATATAAAAAATCTAAAAGTAAGAAAAACAGTTAATTAAAATTCAATGATACAACACTTTGAGTTGGAATCTCCATTTAATTGATCTGTTTTTTTGGATTATACATGATTTATAATTAGTTTTGATTGATGTTTTATTCTCCGTGGTCACCATGTCAATGTAGCAAATACAAAGGGATCTCTCTTGATTACTCGTGTCGCATACTACAGCTTCAATCATTAAAAATGCCAGTATCAACTACTACACTGCTTCCAAATTATCTGACTGATCTGAACACTTTTTAGCTAGAATAAGTTTTGAAAAATAATATATTTATCTTTACAACCTGGCTTCTTGATCGATCATGTAGCTACAACTTCAAATTATCAACAGACATTAGATTGAATAATAGATAATAACACGGATTAATTATGTAATTTAGAGATAAGTACTGGTACTATACTACTATCGAATAATAGGGATCAGATGAGAAATGTCTAATATTTATAAGGACACGTATCCTTGCCCAAGATGTGGAATCTTCCAATCACTTCAGGTGATGCGCTTAATTGATTTGCGGGCATTATTTAGGTAGAAAAAAAACAAAAAACATTACTATTTATTTGTAAATGATTTTTGTCTCTGGAAATGACATCTTCAACGGCTACTTAGTATATATGTTTCCATCTTAATTTTTTTTCTTCCTCCCTTAAACACAGCACTAATACATTAAGAATTATTTAATGGTATTTTTGAAAATTGAATCTGTCTTTTTGAAAAGAGACGAGAGCCCATACCACTGCACTATGTCCACAATTCTCTTTGAAGGAAATTTTTTATCCATAGAAAAATTATTAAATTCCGATGTACATAAATAAAAGAGTGTCTCGTTTTTAACAAATATAGAAAGATCTGACTCATTGAGTCCGATTCAAAATATATGGATCTATCTCAATAATTCATATACAAATATTATGCTTTTATGGTATCATCTGTGGATCAGAGGTTGATTCTTCTCTAATTGAACGGTCTGGATCCAAACTAGAAAAAAAAAAAAAAAAACATGAATCATTGAGTCCAATCCAAATATATAAACATTGATCCGATTTTGCTCTGAAAGTGACCTGACCTCTCTTTTACACAACTCTCTTTCTAATTCATCATCCCCTTCCCGCCTTGATGAATTAGGCCGCACTGAAGAAGTATTGATCCTTTCCTCTTCTCTTCGCGAACTTCCCCTGCCAGGTTCGCTAATTTTCTTATATATCGCGCGCGTTACTCAGTATCATTTGTGCATCTTCAATTAGCTAGTTTGATCGAGTCAAAATCAATTTGAACATAATCTGTATATTTTGACTTTCATATGGAAATCTGGCCAGCACATATATACGCTGTTATTGGTTTTAATTTTTAATCTGGCCAGGTGCTCTCGATCTCTCTTCATATGAGCATGCATGACCAAGCTGTTTTTGAGGATATCTATCTAATACTAATACTGGGTCCAACCTCATCTATTGTATCATTACTACAGTTTTCATTCTAACTAGTGCCTCAGGAAAAGAGAATTAATTAACTTCCGCTCTATCTATTACATTTTCAGGTTTTAATTTATTTTATTTCTATTACATACTATTTTAGTAGCAGCTCATTTTTAATTGTTGCGCAATAATTAAAATACATAGGTGTCATGAAATATTATAATTTTAAAATTATTGTTTTGTTGTAAACTTAATTTGAAAATATTCATTTACTCACAACAGGTATACGAGTTTAAAAATTTACTTCGCAATGGAACAAACTTATAGCTTAATTGAAATCAAAACTAATAATAAAGTTTCATATCATTCCAATAAACTAAAAATTTATAGGCTTGTACTGAATTATTGTTTTCTCATTACCTAGGCAATAAGTTTGCGAAGAGAAAATTAACTTCTAAATGGGCATAAAGTATGATTATTTATATCCAACAAATTGCAATATTTGAATATAGAAAATATCAGAAATCTTGTCTTTGCTCACATAAATTTGGGACTATGTTAATTTGTCTGATTCGAATCCTGCCAAAATTCCAATCCAAAGTTAATTTCCTGACAGATCTGGACCCACATGTCAGCAATCCAAAATAAATTCAAAGCAGACCAGCGCCTTGCGCGAATCTTAAAGCCCAGTTTGCCAAAATCTATGGTCTTTGGTGTGAATCATAACGACTTAATTTAAATAAAAATGTACTTTTGCGCTCCAAAACCTCTAACAATCCCAAATTTTGAGCAACATCCCTAGACTCACAAAAGAACCCTTATCAACTCAAAACTCTCACAGAACAGTCCTTCGTCTGGATATTTCTGCTGAATACATTATTTTTTTTCTTTTTGGCTGTTACTGTTCTTCTTTTTTTTCACTTTTTGGCTTGGTCGAGTGACCAAATTAGAGTTAAGGCCATGCCTTGCTCGATCAATCTAATTTGGTCAGTTTTGCATTTTTTTTATTAGTGAACTTTGGAAGATGGTTAAAACTCGATAAAAATCCTAAAAAAGTGAAATGAAATTCTAAGGTATTTGTTTTAAAGTTCTTTACAGGCATATGAAGAAGGTTTGGTCAAATTACACTTTTGCCCCTGACTACTGGTCTATTTCTTTCTGATTGTCATTTTTACCCTTTTGTTTACCAGTTTGGATCTATCACCTCCAGCTTGATCTAATGTTTGGACAAAACTTTATGAAATCCAATCCAAAAAGACTGCAAAAGGGCATGTCATCAATCAATCCCTTAAGCTATCATTCCAGTACTTTTTTTTTAAAAAAAGAAGGAAAAAAACTTTGTTTATTTCATTTTCCGCTATAAGAACATTTTTTTTTTTTTTGGTTTTTTTAAGAGAAGGAAAAAACTTTGTTTATTTCATTTTCAATTATAAGAACTTCAATAGCTAGATTAAGCTGTGAGAGGATGCCATCACTTATCACTCATTTATCTCTCACAGCCTTGTCTACTTACATTCACCCTTTAGCATCATGAAAATAAAGAATAAAAAAAAAAAACAAATGACATATTTTTATATACATTTCACATATATCTTTTCAGAAAAATTGGAATCCATGAGAGGCTTGACTTTCAAATGATCAAGTGACCAAATTGGACATAAGCCTATTTCTTGCTCAATCTCATTTCATGGCTTTTACAAAAATAAATTCAAGTTTTTTATTTTTTACAAATTCGCTATTGTTTTATCTTACTCAGATCTTTTAACCTAAGCCTAATATCCAATGAAAGACTACAAACATAATGCAAAACTAAAGGAAAAAAAAAAAACTAGATGACAGAGATCAATGTAAATGTAGTAAAAAGAGTGCTCAAAAGAACAGCAAAGAAAAGATATATTAATCCAAGAAAAGAAATTTATTATTTGCAAATTAATTCTTGAGTCACTATATAACAAAAAAAAAAACATTGTACCATACCACCAACAGAGGCACACACAGAAATACATATATCATATACCGTATATAACAGTAAAAATACCTATAACAAACTAATAGACTGTATATTATATAACAACAAAAAACATGTACCATATACCAGCAAAATTATCAATAGAACTTCTAAGCCCTTACTAAACCACAAATCCCTAAAAGATAGATCCCAATCCATTAGATTCAGATGCACTAGATCCTGATTTAACAGATCTACAAGCAATAAATTATTCCTCGGAGAAAGAACCACTGGACAAAGTGTCCTCAGGAGCTGAAGGGGGGAGAGGAACCAGCTCATCTGCAAAGTTGCTTCGAACTAGTATTTGATTTTTTCCCACCGACCACTTTTCTGACCTCATTTTTTAGGAAATGGCTCAAGCTGAAGATAGTTTGCACATTTCATGTCAAATGTGTTATCTTAAATTTCTGTCTGAGCTTCTGAAACTATTATTTTGTTTTATTAATATTTTGGTTTCCTCCAACATTTTATGGGCTTTGTAAATTTTTTTATATTTTAATAATAATAAAGGTATTAAAGGAAAGAAATAGTTGTGAAGAAAAATATTTTTTTTTCAAAAAATTAGATAGTATAAATAAATGACAGAAATTTGCAAATAGATTCAACAATATTTTTCTTAAATGACATATAAGATGCTATGAAATGAGTATTTTATGTATGAGTCAACAATACGTAATGTATGAGCATGAAATATTATGTGCATTTATTTATAAGCCAACGTAATATATTGTAATGAGCAATTTATACATGAGCCAACCATATTTTTTACATGACATGAAGAGTCTTATGTGCCTCTATTTTTTACGGTGTCTAATTACTAATAGTTATATAAATAATATTAATACTAACTAATTTACTTGTATGAGTCCGAAATTTTGAAAGTCCATTTCTTTCTATTAATGATGTTCCATACAAAAATACAAAAATAGCAAAGTGATAGAATTGTCAGGTTGAAGAGAGTAGGGCATCTAGGCAATCCTTTTTCAATCAATGCCTGCATTTAAAAACAATAGGCTTAATTAACTTTCACAAAAAAAAGGGAAAATTTATGGATTTTCTTGAGAAAGTAGTTTTATACTTTTATCAATCAAGCGTAATGTAAATACTAGGTACCTTACAAAGCATCAGGTGTTACTCAAAACAATTTTAGCAGTCAACAAAACCAAAACTAATAGCCTATCAATATCATAGTATCTTGGACATTTACCTGAATTGTACTCTCTGTTAGCTCAAGATTTTGGCCATTGGCAACATCATGGAATAGGTTACACTTTTCCACATCAAAGCAGTAGCACCTCCGTAGAGAAATAGTTGCATTAATTAGAAATGTTCAAATAATTATATAAGAAGTATTTTTATTTCAAATAAACTGTTTTTTGTTTAGATGATCGATTTACTGAACCGTATTTAACTTTGAATAAATTATCTTATTAATGTATTAAGGGAATAATACTTGTTTACAATGTTATGCATTTTTTTATATCATATTTTATTTTACAGAATCTAACATGATATATATCTTTATAAAAATTATTATTTAATCATTTTCTACAATTAATGTGGTTTCACGCGTCACTACTCATAAAAAGTGATTTATTTCTTTATACAAATTATTTTTTAATCATTTTATTGTTTCAATTATTATAATTTATAATACCGCAATTATTAATTTAGCAAGGATTTTTTGCGCATATATTAAGTTAACAATTTATTTATAATATTCAGATTAAATTTTGTATAAATTTCACACTCCACACGAGTTTGGTTGCTAGATTGATACTTATATTTTTTAAATAATTTAAACAATCAAGTGATTCGATGCATTACATTTGTTTGTTAATTGTTAATAATTTGAAAAGTCAACGTCCATAATTATTTTTTTTAACATAATTTATGTAAAATTATCTGAAACTATTATTTCTCAATTAATTTCTATAAATCTTTTTTATTAACATTATTGTGGTTAGTCAACTGGATTGTTTTTAAGATCAAAAGATAGGAGTTCGCCAAGAAATTCGGTGAACTTAAGAACGAATGCATATGATGGCGACCTATATTATAGAATTTAAGAATGAATGCATACGATAGGAGGCTGGCAACTAGTCTCCCAGCGTTCTAGTCCCCCACCCCTGCCAACTACTAAGATCAACACCTATACCCCCTACCCTTCATCTTACGCTGATGCCGTCCGCCGTAGGTCACCACTCCAGCCCATAACCACCCTACCCCTGCCAATACTAACATCCAAACTCCAACACCAACACCCTATTATATCTCATCTCATAGCTCGGCGCAGCTCCGCTTTCCACCATCACCTCGCTACGCAGAGTGGAAGGGGCGTTGCTTCCGTTGCTGCCATATGGGTCACAACGCCTCACGATGCCAAAATCCTAAAAAATGTGGTCGTTGTTGGGGCGACGGTCACATTGGACCACTGTGTAAGGGGACGAAACCAACTCTAAGAACAACACCCCCATCACCTCCAACTGCACTGGCCAAAGCAAAAGCATCTGTTAGGAAACCTTCTTTCACAGACCTTCTCAATCGTAACCGCTGGCGGATCGGACACCTAACGTGCTTAATAATAGAATGGAGATAGGTAATATCTTATAGGTCGTAAGGTATCTAATAGATACTACATAATATCTGAGTGGTTTACCGATTTGGCATCCAAAAATTTATTCTGGGTTATTCATGAAGTTGTTGAGGCATGCAAAATTGGGTTCTGAGCGTGAAGCGTGATGCTAGTTAAGGTTTCAATTAATATTTGATTTGATTTGATTTATTTATTATTTAACTTAATTTAATCTTGATTTTACATTATGTGAATTTTCCATCAATTTATTTGACATGAATTTTAAGATTGCATTTCGAGGTATTTCAAACATTCAAATAAATTTCATGGATTTTCTAAAGTTCACCGATAACTTATATGGTTTTCCTTATCTCTCAGATTATTCACTTGAATTTTCTGAATTTTAAGATAGAATGTATGAATTTTCTGAATTTTTAGATATAATGTATGATTTTCTAAACATTCTGGTAATTCATATATATGTTTCTCGAGTTTCTGAATGTTTGCTGTGAATTTTCTTGGTTTCAGATAATTTATATTTTCTGTGAATTTTCTAATTAAACACATATAATTTATACAGATTTTTCGAAATTTATGAATATTTCTGGAATTTATTCATATTCTGAAAATGGAGGGGTCTTTCAATTGTCAGAACTTTCAGAGCGCCTTTGTGCAAGTTTCAGATGATCTTTCAGGAAATTCTACCAGATTCTTCAAACTTCTAGGGTCTTCTTTGCAAAATATCTTCCTTTTGTACTCTTTCTACTTATTCGGAAATTGTTCGGGCCCCTTTTCTTTGGGTCCATTTATATTTCTCTAGGCTTCTCCATGAACCGAAATATTCAATCCAAACCCTTGGTTTAAGTTTTAAAATGTATGAAGTTAACAAATGCCTCTATTTTTCTAATTTTTAATAAAAATTAGAAAAGTCAAATTAACAAATAAAATTCAAGGAAAACCATATAACATTATGGTATATTAACTTTTTTGGGCGAACCAATCATTTGAAAATTTAGAAATTACTCACGCGTCACTGAAATTTTATTAAAATTTTATTAGTTGTTTTTGTCAAATAAAATATATTTATAATGTCAAATATTGTTAAATGCATTAAAAATAACTTGTACCGTGCTGGCATGTCGCAACAGCAACATATTAAGAGAACAAAAAAATATCCTCAGACAAATTAAATGACATATTTTCATAACTAATAGACCAATGAAAAAAAAAATATTCAACAATAAGAAAAAATTGACCAACATATCCTCATACAAATGTAAAAACTATTATTTAATGACTTATCTACGAGATATTCTTTTACTAGTACATAACATTTTTTTTTTGTTATGTTGTTTAAGAGGTAATCAAGAGAAACAAAAAATCATCAAAATTGTATTATTTGTTGTTGTCATATTATGACACATTTTGTTGCCATATTATAACTCTTATTATTATTATTAGGGTTAATTTTATTTCTCTAAGATTTATATATATTTGTTTATTTAAAATAGAATATAAAATCATGGTTACGTAAATGAAATCATTAAATATAAAAAAAGAAAGAAATGAATACATGAATTTGAGTGTCTTAGTTTTAATTATAAATCTTAATGAATTTTAAAAAATTGATCATGAACCATAGGTTTTCATATGATTTTTAAAAAATTTTCCGGAAATAGCCTATTTCCAGAATAAATTTTTCCGGAAATAGGATTTTTTTTTTTTAAGGAAATTTTTTTTCCGAAAAGTTTTTTTATAGGAATTTTTTTTTTCATTTTTCAGTTTTTATTTATAATTTATTTATTTTTTGTATTTAAGTATTACAAATATTTAATATAGTTTTAAAAAATAGATAGAATACTATATAATTTGATTTATTCGAAAGACTGCTACAAATAATCCGGATCAACATTTTTCATGCCGGATTTTTTACGGCCGTAAAAAAAAATAATATAATATAATATATGCATATGTATATATAATATAATATATGTATATGTATATATAATATAATATGAGGAGGGATCAAATGACACCATTTTTTGGTGACATGGAATGACACCGTCCATTTTCAAAGTCCAAACAGTCGATCCAAACCGTTCAACTTGATGGATATGTTAAAATGTGCTTACAGATCAAATTTTACATTTTTCTGAATTTTTTTTTGGTTTATTTAGAGGGGTTCAAAAATTCAACGGTCTGAATATAGCGATTTTGTTAAATACTTAATAAATAGTAAACAAATTCAGAAAAATGTAAAATTTGATTTCCAAGTTACTCTTAATATATTCATCATATTGAACGGTTTGGATCGACTATTTGGATTTTGAAATTTCAAAAATGGACATTGTCACACCATGTCACCAAAATAGTGGTGTAATCCAATCCCTCCTCATATAATATATGTATATATATGTATATATAATATAATATATATGAAAATGAAGATATAAAATATGAGGTATGATGAGGTATAAAAATTATGAGGTATTGGAACCCTTGTTTAGTGCCTCAAAAATTCAGTTGAAGTTTTCGTTTAACAGTAGGCATTCAACGATCGGTATTTTCAAAGTTTTCAAAGTCCAAACAGTCGATCCAAACTGTTCAACATGATGGATATTTTAAAATGTGCTTGCAGATCAAATTTTACAGTTTTCTAATTTTTTTTACTATTTATTAAGATGGGTACAAAAATTCAATGGTCTGAATATAGATAGCGATTTTGTTAAATACTTAATAAGTAGTAAAAAAACTCAAAAAAAATATAAAATTTGATATGCAAGCACATTTTAACATATATATTATATTATATATACATATACATATATTATATTATATATACCTATACATATACATATACATATATTATATTATATTAATTTTTCTTACGGTTATAAAAAATCCGGCATGAAAAATATTGATCCGGATTATTTGTAGCAGTCTTTTGAATAAATCAAATTATATAGTATTCTATCTATTTTTAAAAAAATTATATTAAATATTTGTAATACTTCAATACAAAAAATAAATAAATTATAAATAAAAACTGAAAAATGAAAAAAAAAATTCCTATAAAAATTTTTTTCGGAAAAAACAATTTCCTAAAAAAAAAAAAAATTCTATTTCCGGAAAAATTTATTCCGGAAATAGGCTATTTTCGGAAAAATTTATTCCGGAAATAGGCTATTTTCAGAAAAAAATTTTCCGGAAGTAGCTACCGTTTCCGGAAAAAAAAATTTCCGGAAAGAGAGGCTATTTCCGGAAAAAAAATTTCCGGAAAGGATAGATTTCGAAAAACGTTACTGATCCAGTTATTTTTTGAAATTTAATATTAAATTTGGATATTAATAAAAAAATTCGGAACATTTTATGTATGAACCAGCAATATTTTATACATGACATGAAAGGTCTTATGTGCCTCATCTTTTATTTTACGAATAACGAATTAATTAGTACTCGTACAAGTAATATTAGTTGTAATCATATAAAATTTTATGGGTCCGAACATTTGGAAGTCCGTCTCCTTCTATTAATTATGTTCCATATAATACTTTTTAAATATATTTATTAAAATAATATCTTTGTGCAAATATGTATGAATAAGCGGCACTAGTGATATACAATATAATTGATCATCAGATTTTTAGAAATATATAAATATTGTTAAACAAATTTTGGTATATTTTAAGTTAATTTGATTTGATAAATTGATGACGGCACGCTAATTCGTGGCCGTGTGTGTCGATCCGTTTCTTGGGCAAATGAATGATTATGATTTAACCATATATCACCAAATCGTGGGTCCATATTATGGTCAAAGGCGGGTTATTTTTTAATTTTATGTACCTAACAATTTGCGCATGGAATGTATTAAATAATATATCTGATTGGTAATAAAATATTTGCATATAATAATGGTCCCACTCGATTGTTTGAATGCATTAAAAAAATGTTCACATAAAAATGAAATTCAGATTTAATTGGTAAAAGAATATTTTTATATCTTTGTGGGTCCTACCAAAATTGTTTGATTGAATTCCTCCAATAGCGGGTCCATACAATTGTTTGAATGCACTAAAAAATATTCACAGTATAATGAAATTAAGATTTGAATGGTAAAAGAATATTTTTATATCATAGTGGCTCCCACCAAAATTGTTTGAATGAATTCTGATTGGAGGTAACCTTTTATCCTTTTAAGAGAAAAACAAATAGATTGTGAGCCAGACCGGTCTTTCCGAGCCACTTGAGTTTAAATTATTTGAGGTTTTAAATCAAATAGCCATTTGGATTGCCACTGCCATTAATATTAGCGATCATGTAATTTGTCGTCCTTACATTAATAAGAGGTCACATATACAAATGATTTTGATGTAACACTTATTAATTTGTTCAGTCAAACAAGATTTCAATGTCATGTACGCTGCACGTGCAGTCAATATAGTCGACCATAATAAAAGATCGAAGTTAACATATTGATTTTCAATTGCATAAAAAATGTAGACTGATGAAGCGATACATAAAAAAAATCATACCTAACAGTTCGAGAATAGAAACTTATTTTTATGTTAATTTAAGACTAAAATAAAGGAAGTAGCTAATAGTCTCTGGATTCCAATTTCTCAAAAATTTCTGAATATTTTCAAAAATCCTGTAAACTAATCGAGTGAAGTCAGTAAACTTCAATACTAAATTCTGTAAACAAATTCAACCAATTTTGTCAACATATAAACTTCTCATTAACTGCTTTGACTGCGACCACTTTAATCTCAACTTTAACAACTTTAACTGCTTTATTTGGAACCACTTTTAGACCTTTGATCAGGATCATATCTAGAAGATCTCTAATAGTTTTTCAAAACTAATAACTAACTATGATCACTTTAAAATTATGTAAACAGATATATGTAAAAAAAAAAAAAAATTTGAATTTTTTTTTCAAAATTTTTTTTCAACTTTTATATTTTTTCAAATATCCTTCTAGATGCTCCTTTCAATTATTTTAAATTATGTAAACATTATCACATTACTGTGTAGATAGTTTCGTTAAATCTTGTAAACGGTACAATGTATTATTCTCAAATTATTTTTTCTCCGTGATAAGAAATTGGACATCTAACATCTAATTATTGATTGAAGAAGGAAAATGAGGTTCTCCCAGGTGACAGAAAAGGCGACTAAAGAGTGGTAACTTGTCACACGAAGGAAGAAATCCTCCGGCCAACACCAGCCACCCCCAGCCAAAGATGGTAACTCCCTACATACCCTATCTACCTACTCCCTCTTATGCTCAGGTTGTGTCACACCTCGAAACATGGGGTCGTGCAGTCTCCTATATACTCACAAGGCAAGTATGATGTAAACCTAACATAATAACGGTTTACAACCAATCTAACTTACCATTTAATTAGTCAAAAATCATATTTATACAAATATGATTTATATATTATCGACATATACTCACAAACATATTTAAATCATACAATTACTATATAATTTAGATTTGAAACAAATCCAATTTGATTCCAATTCAATTAGACTTTATTACCATCAAATAAACATTTCTCCATGACCTATTGCAGCCCGTATTGAGGCTTATTGCGGCCCGCAATCGGCACTCAAATCTGCCAAATAAAAACAGCAATTCCCTCTTCTTCTTGCGGCCCGTAAAGGTCCATATTGCGGCCCGCAAGAGCTGGGTTACGGCCTGGAACGAGTTGGCTACAACCCGCAAAGCTGACTATCTTTCTTTCAGCATTTTACAAAGTCTCTGACTTGGATCTTGCGGCCCGCAATAAAATTGTTGCGGCCCGCAAGGCCCATTTGGATTTTCATTTTTTGCAGTACTTTGATTTAATTCCTTGATTTCGGCCCGTAATCGATTCTCTGCGGCCCGCAAAGTAGCCCCAGTTTTCAGTACTTAGCTCCATATTGTATAATACCATTCCCATTTTTCGAACCAATCAATTCCCGCATAGTTAAACATATAATACCCATTTCCAATACCATTTTAAGCACATTTAAAACATAATAATCTATATTAACATAAAGTATATATATTTGGGTCGTATTTAGGGTTACAATCAACATGACATGGTCCAATAAGAGGCTATATAACAAAATACCATACGATGGTTTAATTAAACACCAAAATGGACACATTGAGTTGGCATACCCTAAATCTATCCGGATTATGCCTCACTTGTCGAGCTCGAGTCCCTTTTACTCGCGTTTACCTGAAACACATTCAATCAAATAAAATTCCCCGAGGGGGATGGGGGGGTGAGAAAACTTGTCATCCGTTTTCTCAGTGCGGAATTTAATTATGGCTACTGGATTTGTAAGAAATTCATTACCAAAACTAAACACACACTGCATTTGAGTATCAATTCAATTATGCAATAATAATGAATGCACATGCACC
This sequence comes from Carex pumila, assembly GCA_033356055.1. Taxonomy (NCBI): domain Eukaryota; kingdom Viridiplantae; phylum Streptophyta; class Magnoliopsida; order Poales; family Cyperaceae; genus Carex; species Carex pumila. The sequence goes on along the minus strand of JARJHM010000527.1, from coordinate 110,167 downwards.
AAGAATAAAATCAAATGAAATCCAACTCATATCACATTCAAAAGCAATCGAGAAATTCTCAGAATTTTTTGGGCTTAACTGATAAACTTACTAAGTTCGATTATAAATGATAGATATCAACTATCTATCGTATCGGGCTTAACCATTCTATTATCTGGATTATAGTCGTACATTCATATCAATTCATCAATTCCGATTTATGGTCGCATATCTCGTGATTATGCAACGGATCATCACTCTTATCAAAGAGTGACCAATAAACATTCAATTTGCCACAGTTTCACTACTCCTACAATCACAATTCAATTTCCCTCAACCAACCGGTACTGGGTCAATGAGGGTCATTCTCTGTATGTGCATATGGGTCCTGAATCAAAGTCTAGCGTTGACTCTAGACTTTGCAATTACAATTCATTCATTCAATTCAATTCAATTCAGTACTGTGCTTCCATTCAATTATCAAAAATGATAGAACAGAAATCGATAAAACCATACCAACATGCTAGATCATCACAATCATATCAATTCAATTATACTATTACTTTTCCTCATGCAATGCCACGAATAATGCTTTCAAGCAGAGATTCAACATGTTAGTATGCATAATGGTTCAATTAGAAATCTAATAGATATATATATATATATATAGAGAGAGAGAGAGAGAGATGGGCTATGGTGCATTGCAATGCATGGACCCCTTTGTGCATTGCACTACAAATCACGGATTCAAAGTCCAAACGACCGATCCAAACCGTTCATCTTATTTTCCATATTAATATTTGCTTGGGGACCAAATTTTACATTTTTTTAGAATTTTTTTACTATTTATTAAACAATTTTGAAAGTCGCTGATCTGATGGTCCAGAAAATTTTACTGTTTTTTACTGTTTACAGCAAAACAGCAATTTTAAAAAATGCTTAATAAATAGTAAAAAAATTCCAAAAAATGTAAAATTTGGTCTCCAAGCACATTTCAATATGGATTAAACATCTAACAGTTCGGATCGGTCGTTTGGACTTTGAATCCGTGATTTATAGTGCAATGCACAAAGGGGTCCATGCATTGCAATGCACCATAGCCCATCTCTCTCTCTCTCTCTATATATATATATATATGCACAGTTATTTAGTTCAAAAAAATACAAATCAAAACAGATCCCGTGAACTCCTACACCTGATCACGTAAGGTGCGCAGAGCGGATCCGCTTTCGCTAGATTCGGTAATTCCGTCTATCTCGCTAAGCCGTGCTCGATAGGATCTATTCCTAGATTATAGGGCATAATAAGTCATTTGCAATAAAAGTCATAGTTTCCTATCTCCAATCGCATTTTAATACCCCTTAAATGGTCAATTCACTAAATTCGGAAATCTTGCATGTTTACCCTTTTAACCTTGTAAAATACCATTTTAGGGTTGAAGGCATACTTTCTCGCAATTAGGGTTTTATACCAAATAGGAACAATACGGAAGTCTCAGTTTACCCAAACTCACTGTCAAGGTCAGATTCGAGTCAATTTGCAAGAAAGGTATTCTAACCCTAATCAACTTTTGGAAAAAAAATCCGCGAATCGGGATTTGGTTGCAATTGAAACAAGAAATCAACAATTTAACACTCGAGAAGCAAAATAGAAAGGGATTACTCGAGATTTGTTCAAATCTTTCGGGTTTCACCGAAACCTAAGAAAATCAAGAGAAGGAAATGTAGAGAAAATGAGAAGAGGGAAGTACCAATGGAGCAGATGAGGGGGCAAGAATCAACCTCCTCTTCTTCTCAAATTTTCGGGTGGTTTCAAGGAGGAAGCGCTCTCTCTCTCTCTCTCACTCTCTCTTTTTCTTTCTTCTTTGGGACGGCTCACAAACGAAAGGGAGGGGGAATGGCGCAGGGAGAAGGGAAAAGAGAAGGAAGGAGAGGAAAAGAAAAAGGAAAGGGGGCCCCTCATGTCATGTTTTGGGAATTTTGCAAATAAACCCCTCCAATAGTTCAATATTCAATAAATAAGGAAATTATACATTTATCTCTCCCTCTACATATATATATATACATATATATATACAATTTAATTTAATAATTAGGCTTTTAATTCAATTTGCATTAAATTTTTTTTTTCACGGTGTTACAGGTTGTCACTGCTCCGTCAAGCCCTAAAGCCCCCTCTACCACCTCTGATACCACCTCTCAAACCTCTAGGCTCTCTTCACCAGTCACTTCTCCGAGAACCCACTATTTCATCTCTCCCCATAGCCCTTCTCACCTACGTTTCCCTCCCTCCGCTAACTACCCATAATGGAGAGGCCGGTGTTTTCGTTGCTACCGACCGGGACACACTTCCTCTAAGTGTATGAATCCAAAGAAGTGTGGCCTTTGCAGGATAGATGGTCACATAGCAAGTTATTAATTTTAGTTAATGTTAGTCAAGACACAAGATACTACGCAAGTTAATTATTGCAGAATTGGAGTACGAAACCTCGGAATTTGTATGTGCACAGAAGATCGAAAATGTCAAGCCGAATGGAGAGATAAATCAATGAAAATCTTACAAGGAAAGAATTGGAGAGTAATCGGCAGGGCATCAATCATTTGGACCTTTGTTTGGATTACTACTTGTTTTGGCTGCCAATTAATGCATATTGATACGGCTAATTTTATTTGGCTGATTTGATGGCTGGCGAAGCATTTGTTACCAAAATTTCATTTAATCAAAGCAATGATATATTCGGCCAGGGAAAAGAAATTAAGGCATCTTTATTTTAGCATTTTTTATTTACACTTTGAATTTCATTGGGATATTGGGGCCAGAGGCAAACCGAAGGGAATTAAAGAAAAGGTGAAGACTCGGCAGAGACAAAACCGAGAGCAAGGAGAATATTTGATTAAGGGAGGTTTTAATTTTCCTTCTTAATTTATTTTTCTGATTTTAATGAAATCGAATATGACTTGTATTTGTGTTGAAAGTATGCTTGGCTAAACATTTTATCTAGAGATATGTGAGTAGCTTGATACTTTTGTTATGTTAATTTAATTGTTTGAATTTTATTTGTGGTTGTGATGTTGATTTGTTTATGAATGCTTGAATGGTTTGTTTAGTTATTTTTTATTTTATTAAGGAATCTGCTAATAATAAATTGAGACCGAAAGGAAAAATTTATATTAGAAGTACTTTTTAAAATAACGATAGTTATGCAAACAATATTAGGTAAATTTAGTGATGAACCGAAAGGAGAAATTAAATTACTATAACAACATAAACAAACTTAAGTACTCGGAGCTACGAAAGTAGTCCAAAAGGCTTTTAGGGAAAAACATGGGTTATCAAATAGCTTAATGGGTTTCGATTAAAACTGGTAAGCCACGAACGTAGAAGACCTATTTAATCTAGATACGGTGCGAAGCCATGAAAGTGGATAAACATTTACCTTAGAAATAATTCATAGTTAAACAATTAGAAATAAATAATTAAAAGTATCATAGTGAAACCATAATCCTAGATATTCATCCCATCTGATTTTTCTCATCATTTTCGTTTGTAGAATTCAATCTGCATTCTATCAATTTAAGTTGCATTCAGGTAATTCATCCTGCATTTAGTTAATTCATCCAGCATTTTTATAATTCAGTTTATAAAAAAATTAGTCAACATTTGCTTGTCTAGATTATTGAAAATCGGTAAACCAGTACTTGCAATCCCTCTGTGTGGTTCGATACCCAAATTACTAAGCGATAAGGTCATGCGCTTGTGACCGAATTGTATTGGGATTAGTGATTAAATTGTTAAGCTATTAAAATTACATCAATGCCACATCAAATCGACCTTATGGAGAGCTCACCCAGGAGCACGTGTTTGGGGAATAGGGTTCCTCAACAACAGGCACGTTTTGGGGGGTACGTGGCAGGGACTCACACACCTCGAGAAATGAATAGGGATCAAAGAGGTAGCGGAAGGAATCCCAGAGCATGGTCCCAAGCTATAACGGGTCAGGATACCCCTTAGAACCAACTCACAACACCCTCACCTCCACGCCTCCTTTATAGGGATCGCCAAAGACAAAAGGATCCTATCAACCTCACTCCCAGTGCCCAGCAGGTGAATAGTGCAAAAGACAAACATCCAATGGTCACGCCATCCCAACTATCTCGGACAGGTGTCAGTAACACAAAGAAAATGCTGCATGAATTCCACCAAGGGGTCCAGCTTAAGAGGAAAACAACTTGGGCTTTTAAAGTGGGCCGAGTTGATGAAACTGGGCCTTCAAAGCGGCAAGCCTTCTGTTCGCACAAACGTATGCCACAAAGTTTCAGGTACAGCTAGATGTACCAGTTTAAACATTGAATCTACTCTCGTCTAAGATTGCAAGTGCACAATCCTATCCGTATAGTATAATAAGGTATCGATCCTCAGGGACGGTATAATTCGACTCTAAATTCTTACTAATCCGAGTTAGGTACTAGAAGTGTAAAAAGTTGGGTTTGATTTGTTTATATTTCCTAATTTCAAGTGACAATTCAATTAACAGTAAATGAAAGCAATTAAAGGTTTTGGTTTTGAACAATGATAAAAGGCATTCCCAGGGTTTCAGGTTTCATCTCAAACTTTGCCCTCTCTGGACCTATCATACGACTCACATCATCTCTGATGAGGGTCGCATTGCCCTCGAGTTGAGCTGACAAGTGTTCCTATCTAAGTTGATTTCTTGTGCGAGGCTTCAACCTATAGTTCTCACCTACTGATATCTAACCTAAATTGATTGTCTGGTTTGCTAGAGGTATCCATAACCTCTCGATTAATGGAAAGTTCACCTCTCGGCTACTATTGATTTTAGACCTACCTCAAGTGCTCAATTACAATTGCAAAAAACATCAAGGTCAAATTACTAGAAGAGATGCTATAGACATCTAACAGTAGACAATCAAGAATCAATTAAGCAAATCAAAATCAAGCAATCAATGAATACTTAAATAAAAAATCACACAAGTTCAAACTTAGATCAAAACAACATGCAATTCAAAGGCAAAGTTTAGAGACTACACTAATGATCTACTCAAATATGGTAAAAGAAAACATAAAAGAAGGAGAGAGAATAAGCAGATCATGATGAAGTTTGAAGATCTAAGATGGATTGGAGAGGATCTTGCAATCTTTTCTTTTTCTCCAAGTGATCCTCTTCTTCTCCAAGAAATCTCTAATCTCTCTCTTTTCTCTTGATCTCTGCTCTCAAAGTGATCTGGAATGTAAATGGGGAAAAAGCTCCCGAAATTCTGGCCAAGGACCTCCTTTTATAGGCAACCGATCTGATTTGAGGCCTGTCAGGTTTAATTTGAATTGGGCGGCAACAAGTGATGCTACTTGCATCAGTGGGATGCGACTTGCATCATCTTGTCTTCAAGGCAGGAGTGAGGGTCGCATCCCAGGTCGCTTTGGGATTTGATGCAACTCTCATCATGGGTGCTGCAACTCGCATCAAATCTTCCTAAAGTCTTCTATTTGCCTGATTTTGCCCGATTTCGCCTGATTCCTGCAAAGTAAGAACTAAAACAAAGCAGTACCACATTCTATGGATATTCAATGTAAAAGACACTATTTGTTGGTTCAAAACACAGATTTTTGTATGAAACAAGTCGAAATAATAAGTCTAATAAGGTGGTATCACCTTCTCCAAAAGGAAAGGTAAACAGGACGATTTGGTGCAAGTTAATCTAGACCTAGAAGGCTTTCATTTGGTTCGGGTTGACTATGTCCATTTTTCAAATATTGCAAAGAGAGCAGGCCTACAGAAGGAAGATGTCATTCAGATAATTTCTGAAGATAATCAAGCTAGACAAATTCAGGCACGTAATTTGTTGCATGATACTCCCCAGCCACCGCCGGAAGGGCTGCCTATCGACGATGACATGCAGGAAAGGGTGAACCTGTCAGAATCAGATGAGGACCTGGATTTCTAGGAGGAGGCTTGATTAATTTTGAGCATTTCCAGTTGTTGAGAGTTGTCTCAAATAGTTTTAATGAATAGACTCAATAAAATGAAATTTGTTTCCTGGAATATTAGAGGTTTGGGGCATCCAGACAAATGTAGTGTGGTGAGAGACCTAATTCGGTCATCAAGATGTGACATGTGTTGTTTACAAGAAACTAAATTAAATTCATTTGATTTGGCTTATGTTGCTCGTTTTCTTCCCTCTTTCTTTCAACTTAATTGTGTGTATCTCAATGCTAGTTCTACCTCGGGTGGTTTAATCATTACTTGGAAGAGGAATTTCACTCTCATCAATAGTTGGGCAACTACTCATTCTTGCTCAGCTTTGCTAGTCCAAAATAACAGTGGGGCACGGTTCATAGTCACCAACATCTATGGCCCATCAGTTGATAACATAGCAGTCAAGCTTGATTTTCTCCAAGAATTATAAAATCTTAGGAGTCTCATTTCTGATCCCTGGATTCTCCTAGGGGACTTTAATGTTCCTAGATGGATGGTGGATAGGTCAGGGATAATAAGAAGTTTTCGAGTAATGGACCAATTTAATGAGGTGTTAGATTACCTTCAAGTTCTTGAAGTGCCACTCAAAAACAGGGCCTTTACCTGGTCTAAAAAATGTCCCCAACCATCCTTCTCTAGATTGGATTGTGTTTTCCTTTCTACAGAATGGTCCTCACAATTCCCTTCTCTAATTCTTGAAGCCCTTGAGATGTCAGCCTCTGACCATGTTCCCTTACTCCTAAGTTGTAAACAATTTCCATCTGCTCCAAAACTGTATAGGTTGGAAAGGGGCTGGTTTAATTATCATAAATTGGCTGATGTCGTTCACAGTAATTGGAATGATGAGGGGTCTGGCACTATTTCATTTGAGCAGAAGTGCAATGCTATGCATAAGGAGATGAGGCAGTGGCATTTAGAAAACTTTGGAAAGCTAAATGACCAACTCAGTTTTTGCAAGAAAACTGTCTTGTTCTTTGACTACATTGAGGAAAAGAGAAATTTGGATGACAGGGAGTTCAGACTTCGATTAAAACTGAAAGAACTTATTTTCATGTTGGCTGCTTTTGAGAAGCTGAAATGGTTTCAAAGGTCCAGGTGCAGATGGCTTCAACAAGGGGATCGCAATACAGCTTACTTTCATAATTTTGCATCCTCAAGGGCAAGATTGAACATGGTTCTGCACCTTAAACATGGCGATCATTTAATTACTGAATGAGCAACAGATTCAGCAAATTTTCCTTGATGATATGAGGGGTACTCTGGGAAAAGCCAGGCCTGCCCTTTCTTTTGATGTACAGTGACACTCATGATCTGACTTCACTAGATCGCCCCTTTTCAGAATTGGAAATTCAATTTGCAGTCTCCAGCCTTGCTGCAAATGAAGTCAGTGGTCTAGTTGGTTTGCCGAATTAGTTCATAAAAACCTTTTGGTCTATGGTTAAAGGGGACATCATTCAAGCATTTCATCAGTTTTATAATGGAAGATTGGATTTGAGATAGATTAATAGGGCTAACATAATTATGATTCCTAAAATTGATTCCCCAACCGATGCAAAGGATTTCAGACCCATTAGTATCATCAATTTGATCCCAAAACTCATCTCCAAATTGCTAGCCATTAGACTCTCAAAGGTTATGCCGGATTTGATCTCGGCCAACCAACCTATGTTTATGCAAGGAAGGTATATTGCAAGAAATTTCATTGCTACTAGGGAGATCTTGCAATACCTATCTTCAACGGGTCACCAAGCAATTTTAGCTAAAATTGGCTTCGCTAAGGCATTTGATTCGGTAAATTGGAAATTTTTGAACAGAGTGATGGAGGGAAGGGGATTCCCATCAAAGTGGATTGATTGGATCTCTAACATACTTGAAACAAGCTCATCCAGAGTTGTTATCAATGACACTTGCACATAATTTTTCTCCCATAAGAGAGGCCTTCGACAAGGCGATCCATTATCACCGCTTCTATTTATTTTAGCGGTGGATGTTCTTCATAAACCTAGTTCTCAACTTCAACAAATTCAACCACTGTATTTTTGCTCCTAAAATATGTGATCTAGTTATGGCGCTTCAATATGCAGATGACATAGCTTTTATCTTGAAGGCTGACATTGAGATAGTCACGACCTTCAAAATCATGCTCAAGTTATTCTCAAAGATGTCAAGTTTCGAGGTTAATTATTCCAAAAGTGCAATTATCCCATTTAATCTACATCAGCATCAATCTGAAGTGATAAGTGCGATTACGGGTTGTGCCATCTCACAACTTCCAATCACCTACCTAGGATTGCCATTGACTGTTAAGAAACCGGCTAGGCGAACATACATGAAATTGATTGAGAAGTTACAGTACTGGCTGCAGAGATGGCAGGGGAAATTGCTCAGTAGAGGAGGGAGATTGTAGCTTCTCAATTCAGTTATGTCGTCAATACCTATCTACTTCATGTCCTGCTTCACGTTGCCGAATTGGGTGATTAAAAAGATTGACAGACTGAGAAGGGACTTCCTTTGGGGGAAATCAGATAACACAAGAGGAATGTCACTTCTTAATTGGGATTCTTGTAGGTTCGCAAAATCGAGTGGAGGCTTGGGCATATCTGATATTGAATTCCAAAATCTGTCTCTACTATTGCGTTGGTGGTGGAGGTTGTATCAATCAAAGGAGGAACTCAAGCGAATTCCCATTAACTGAGGTACAAAACCAAAGATTTGGAATAAATCAGGGTCCTTCTTTTGGAATTTGCTGATAAAAATTAGACCTTTCTTCTTGCGCTGTACCTCTTGGGTGATCGGTGATGGCACTTCAATCTCATTCTGGTATGACGTATGGGACGGGCCTCCTCTGATTGAGTATAGTGAAAATTTCAGACCTCCACAGCCAATGTTATCATTGAGGGATGCAGTACCAATTGTGTCAGACATTGCTCCGCAGGTGACACTAAATTTTGACAGTCACAGAGATGCAATTCACTGGGATCTAACAGAATCAGGCATTTATTCATCAAGGTCCCTTTGTAGGATCCTCAGAGATGGCGGTAAAACTGATTAGGCTTTCAGTTATGTTTGGAATGCATAAGCTCCACCAACCATAAGGATTTTTGGGTCCTTGGCGATACAAAATAAAATTCTCACAAGAGAGGTGCTGCAAATTAGCAACATTTCATGCCAGCTCAACTGCCCGATGTGTAATTCAGAAAATCCTAAGACAATTTGCCACCTACTGTTTACCTGTGCCTACATGAGGGAGGTTTGGGAATTTGTTCAGAATACAGCCATGAAGCTCATTCTGACAAGGCAATTGGACCTTTGTTTCTCAATAGAGGAAGTCTGGAAAAAGTCTTGGCTGGAGGCTAGAGATCGGGGAGGGATGGCCAAGGCTGAATGGCTTAACCACTTTCTCTGTGTCTGTTGGTGGTTGTGGCGCCAAAGGAATGAAGTGGTGTTTAAAGGGAAGCATAAAAGTATTGTAATCTTGGGTCAGAAGATTTTGCAGGAGGGATGCATGTGATTTTACTTTTATATTACTGTACCCTTTGCCAGCCACTGCCAATGCTTTCAAAAAAAAAAAATCTTGTAAATGGTAAAAAAAAATTCAAATTTTAATTTTTTTTCAAAATTTTATTTTATTTTCAAATTTTTTTTTTTAAATTTGCATCTAGATGCCACTTTCAATTATTTTGAATTCGGTAAACCTGATCACATAACTCTGTAGACAATTTCGTTGAATACTGTAAATCAGTAAACAAATTTCAAATTTTAATTTTTTTCAAACTTTAATTGTTTTAAATTTGCATCTATATGCTACATCCAATTATTTTGAATTCTATAAACCTTGTCACATAACTTTGTAGACAATTTCGTTGAATACTGTAGACCAATAAATATTTCAAATTTTAATTGTTAATATTTTTTTAAATTTGCATTAAGATACTATTTCCAATTATTTTGAATTCTATAAACCTGATCACATAACTCTGTAGACAATTTTGTTGAATACTGTAAATCAGTAAACAAATTTTAAGTTAAAATTTTTTTTCAAACTTTAATTGTTTTAAATTTGCATCTATATTCTACATCCAATTGTTTTGAATTCTATAAACCCTGTCACATAACTTTGTAGACAATTTCATTGAATACTGTAAACTGATAAAAATTTCAAATTTTAATTTTTAATATTTTTTAAAATTTGCATTAAGATACTATTTCCAATTATTTTGAATATATGGATTTACTATCCAAAGTATGAGAAATTACATCTTGCAAAAAGTATTGTTGTTGTACGAGAATATATGGATTTACTATCCAAAGGCTATTAAAAGCCTTGTTGTTGTTGTAGTATTTAGCAAGGTGAGCCTGACTATAAATAATTTACGCCTCCAACTCTCCACCCTGTAATTCAAAATTATCTACATATTCATGTCAGAAATACTAAAAGGAGTATTTAATAACTAATTTGGTTCCTAAATTGGTTATGAATCAGTTGGTTCCTAGATTGTGTTGTATTTAATAACTAATAACCGAATGTATAGAAAAGGATAAAAGGAGTATAATTCAAGCAAAGCACCTGATACTGATAGCGAGAACCTTGGCAGAGCAAGGATGACTAAGATCAACAGTGTTGAAACCCCAACCCTGGATAGAAATCGGAAGCTACTAACAGCCTCCGGACACCAATTCCTAGATTATCTCCATATTCACGAGATTCTGTCAACTTCAACACGAAATCATGTAAACCAATTCTACGAATCATGTAAATCATGCAAACATCTAAATGACCAGAAGCACCTTGATCTGCCGTTACAAACCCTTTGTTTGTACCAGTACCAGCTTTAGACAGCTTAAATCAAACATCACTTAAGATTAAATTTACATAAGATACTCTAAATGTACCCTCAATTTTTAAAAATTAGGTCTTAATTCTATAACCACATTAGAACTAATCCTAACTTAACTTTAGCTGTGCAATAGATCACTAATCAACCAATGAGTATACATATCAGCTTAAGACATTTAAAAAACCTTTTCTGATGTTTCTTCGGCTTCCATCCAAACTTCATCAATGCTTTTGTAGACTTCCTCAGCTGTTTTCTTTATCCTGCATAAGCAAGTACCCATCGAAATCAATCTAGTGTAGTTTGCAGTTAAATTGCAGATGCATTAAGCCCCAAAGCAAAATGACTGGTCAATTTCCGCCAGAAAACCAAGTTAAATTGAGGCCCAATTGGATTTAAATAAAATTGGGCTGGACTGATATGGCACTCAATATTGCAATTATAGATGCACAATTCTATTCCAAACAAACTATTCCTAGCTCCACAAAAATTGTAAATACACTGCTCGTAAAAGTGATATACTAGGCAGCTTCCTTTCTGCACTAGTTAGTTGTACACTTTGAGAGTCAAAATATCTCAGCCACAGCACAATCTCAATTCGCGTACAATTGATATTAAAACAACTGAGGTGTTAACTGATGAAAGCCTTGCTGTTCCATATGATTTTCTTGTTGTGGCTACTGGCCATGAGATTTTACTTAACCCTCAACAATAGACCATGTGATTTGATGATGACACATCGACGTCGAACTTATCTGACGAGATTAGGACCAAATCAGACTCCACACAGGGCCGAATCAAATATAAAAGAGACAGCATGATTCATATTTCATTCAAAATAACTTCAAATAAGTCAAAGTGTGAAGTAAGACCAAATTTCAACATTCACTATTTCAAAAACCATCTACTTAAAAGTACGATAATATAAATCTATTGAACAATGATTGAACCAAGTTGATTTTACCTTTGAGATTGTGCCAAGGGAAGCACAAGTCTCCACAGAAGGGGGTCGGATCCGGCACTTGCCTAGATCTAGCGGCACAGATTCAAGGGAGTCGGATCTGACACTTCAACAAGAGCAATACATAAGGGAATCATGCTCGATCACGTCCTCCGGTGATAGATTGGAGATCTCGCTGTTATTAATTGCGACCTGATATGCGGCGAGGTAGACGTTGTAACAAAGACCGAAGAGGAGGTATAGCGTAGCCATGGCTGTGCTCAGGGGTGAGGAGAACTGGCGCGACCTAGATTTTGTCAAAGGAGAGGCTATCAGATAGAAAGTAGGGGAACAAAGAGAACAAGAGAAATTTTAAATAAATATATAGTTTGGAGTCTGACGATTTGGACTCCGACAGTTAAAAGCGCGTTGAAACAGTTACAGGGATTTTCCAGAGATTGAAGGTTGGGGGGCTATCTTTTCTCTAAAATAAATGTGGTGGATTTCTTCCGTTGTATTATGGCATTGATTGAATTAACGTATTTTTCTTCAGAAGCAAATGTATTGCATTGCTCGTGAATTTTGAACTTTTATAGAAATTATAGGTCCATATATTAACTTTGTTCCTTCTTGGACTTTTAATTGTTTATCTAAAATTCTAATTAATAATTAGAATTAAATTTCAGATTTAAATTAGAATAAATTCTTGAATTCTTACTGATATTAGTATTAAAAGTTAGAGCATTTGAAATTATAAGTCAAATACTAAAATTTATAAGTTATTTACAATATTGCAGGGGCGAACTAGGAGTAGACCAGGGGGGCAGCCACCTCTCCTGAATTTCGAGTTTTAGTGGTGATCTATCGGTATCGTTCAACTTTGTCTCTCCATAGAAATTTTTTTGCCCTCCTCTAGTAGTTTAATTTGTAATTCGGGTTAAATTTTGTGTTAAAATAAAAATAAATTTCTTGAATTATGGTTGGTAATTCAAATTATAAGTTAAAGGGTAATAAATTATAAGTCAGATTATTGCAAAACATAAGTCAAAACATTGTTTTTTTATCGAGTACCCAATGAGTTAATGGGTTTAAATTCGATTCGATATTTTTTTTGCCCCCCTGAAAAAAAATCTTGGTCAGCCCCTGTAGTATTGAGCGATTCAAAAAGCAATAGAGGAGAAACAAAAACCAAAAACCTAGTGCAGCCCCAGCCACCACAATCCTCCCCCTTCCTCCTCTCTAGTCTACCCCTCCCACTCTCTTCCAAGTCTCACTCACAATATAGCAATATCTCCTTTATCTCGGTTCTATCTTTTTTCATTCGGTGAGAAGAATGCGGGAGATGGAAGGGAGATGAGCGGAGCCAATCAGGGCTGAGAATGTGATATCATTGAGGCTCAGAGTTTATAGTCCTCATCTCGATCGGAGTGCAGCAGTAAGTAGATCTGGTCATTAAAGCTCGACAGTGGTTGAAAAAGTAGATCCGGTTGTGAAGCGAGATGAGAATTAAGGTATTAGACTGATTAAGTATATAAGTAGGATTAGAAAAGTAAATTTAGGAAAAAAATTTAAATGAGCAAGTAGATCTAGGAATTTAGAGGGTGATTAAGGATGACTAGAGTAATTTTGAGTAATTTTGAGAATTTGATGAAAATAAAATAATAGATCTAGAATTATAGTCACTTAACTCGTTGTAATATTATTTTATTTATTACTTAATTGGTTGATAAAATTGAATTTTAAGTATTTAAATTTAATTCGCTATTTTTTATTGTCCGACGAAAGTCCTAAATCTATTCGTGCGTGCGCTATAGTTATTCAGAATTTGAAGGTAGGAGTTGGTACAGGAACTTGTACAAAACATTGACAGGTGTTATCCATTTGACTTATTCTCGGTTCCCACGATAAATTGAATTTGTGGAACCGTTAGAAAACAGAAAAGGAAGTCAAAATTAAAGTCGGCTTGCTATAGCAGGTGTTTAACGTTTATAAAAAAAATACAACGTGGAAAAGAATGTCAAGGTAAAAATAACATGTGAAATTAAAGTCTCAAATTCTAAGAAAAGAAAGTCAAAGTGAAAATAACATGTGAAGTCAAATTTGTCATTTTATATTTGAATGGAAGGACTCTGCCTAGTTGAACGTTAAAAAAAATACAATGTGGAAAAGAAAGTCAAGGTAAAAATAACATGTGAAATCAAAGTCTCAAATTCTAAGAAAAGAAAGTCAAAGTGAAAATAACATGTGAAGTCAAATTTGCCATTTTATATCTCAATAGAAGGGCTCTACCTATTTGAACGTTAAAAAAAATACAATGTGAAAAAGAAAGTCAAAGTCTCGAATTCTAAGAAAAGAAAGTCAAAGTGAAAATAGCATGTCAAGTCAAATTTGCCATTTTATATCTCAATGAAAGGGCTCTGCCTATTTGAACATTAAAAAAAAATACAATGTGAAAAAGAAAGTCAAGGTAAAAATAACATGTGAAATCAAAATATCAAATTCTAAGAAAAGAAAGTCAAAGTGAAAATAACATGTGAAGTCAAATTTGTCATCAGTATGTCACATAAAAAAAAATTACGTAGTTGCTAACTTTATACAACCAAAAAGACACATGGTAGGATCGAATATTTATCACTTTTTCCGTGTTTTTAGACGCAGCTTAATTTGAATATGTCACATAAAAAGGAATTACAAACTCTAATGGCTTACGTAGTTGCTAACTTTATACAACCAAAAAGAATATTCTTCAGCATCTATAAATACAACTGTCATGTTAATTACCCTGTCAAACTACAACTAACAGCCTCTCTCTGTGTCTCTGTATCTCACTCTCTCTATATCTCCTCTCTCTAAAAAATGCAAGTTTTGGGTACCTCTGTCACCATTCCATACGCCATACGACGTGGTAACTGTAACCATGCCTACTTTGAAAAACAAGCGAGTCTTCGTAAGACGCATGCACAGCCTTTGCATCAAAAGTTTCTTCCTGTGCTTAAGCCGGGTCTATCTTTGTCTCCGTCATTGCTTAGAGACAAATCATTTGTCTGCAAGGCCAGTGGTAAAATATCATGGGTGGATGAGAATGTACTGAAGATGCTCAGACCGTATGCTAAACTAAGTCGCTTAGACACTTACGGGCTGGCGATTCGGCTGCATTCCTGGCCTGCTTTTTGGTAGATATAAAAATGACAACTGTGCTATATAGTATATACATTAGTTTTATGAAAAATTAGTAGTACAAGATGATATATTTTTCTTTTATATATATATATATATTACCAAGCTAAGCAAATATTGTTATATATATAAACTAAAGATTTCTTAATAAAAAAAGGGTTAATAAAAGAAGTTTTGTATGTCCGGACAGAGCTAGTTAATTAGGTGTTAAGTATAATTTAAGGAACAGTATAAGTACATAAATGGCAAGAAAATTATGCAATTCATGTAAACTATTAGACACGACTTTTCTTTTTGGTTCCCTTCTTTGTTCCTTTTGTTGAAAGGAGTTTTCACCAAGTTTGCAATTCAAATGTCAAAATAAAACTGATCAGGGCAATTAATTTTTATTTTGTCCCGTGTCTCTCTTATGATCAGTTTTTAGCTTCTGAAAATGGCATCCATATTTATATACTTTTCTATTGTCAGGTCAATTATGCTGGCAACAAAACCCGGAGCACTTCCTGATTTCAAATTATTCGGACTGTACTACTTGATATCTTTCCTTATATTTGCCTCCGGTTGTGTTTCAAATGACCTCGCTGATATAAACTATGACAGAAAAGTAAGTTTAATATATCTTAAAAAACTGTATGTTTTCCATATCTAGTGTACATTTTCCATAGAACATATTGTTGTATTTATTTGTCATTATTGTTGTATAGATTGCCTCCTTATTAATTTTCTAAAATAATAAAAACCCAACAGCCAATTTCCTGTTCATGTTTGCCTTTTAAAAGTCACTGGGAATTCAACCTAGCTATCTTGACTTCTGACTCCTGAGGAAGAAGTCATCCACTAAACATAGCAACACAGTGCTTTTCTGCAAAAAAAATTTATGTTGTAGTACACTCCTAGGTTTACTGGTCAACTATGTTTTGTATATAGTTATTGGCCTTCAATTGATATAATTGTTTTTCTCAATCTATATCTCAGGTAGAGCGTTGCAAGACTAGACCACTGGTATCTGGTGAGATCACACCAGTTCAAGGGTGGTTGTTTTGGGCATTCATTATCTCGTTGCTCATACCGCTTGTGCTACAACTTAACAAATTATGGTATGATAAAGAAAGTATTATTGTAACATTATTATGTAATATTAAATGGCACATTGAATCGATCCTTTCCCGTACTAATTGTTTTGAAATCCTTTTACTACTGGTAAAATAGTATTGCGCTAGCAGCAGTGGAACAAATATTGTGGCTTGCTTATCCTCTTATGAAGAGAGTGACTTACTGGGTATGTTTTGAACTGGTGCAATTATTTGGTTTCTTTCAATTTTCTAACTTAATGAAAATATATAAAGAATCACATCTATTAACTGGTTTTGTTAATGACTTGATGGGTTAAATATTACAGACTCCAGCTTTTCTTGGCCTAGTCCATAGTTGGGGTGCTACACTCGGCTGGGCAGCCGTAAAGGGAAATTTGAATGATGTTTGCATTTTCCTACCAGTACACATTGCTGGTATATGCTGGACAATGGTATATGAGACAATATATGCACATCAGGTATAATTATTTATTTAACTTTTGAATATCACACTCCACAAGTTGAATTTTCAAGCTTAATTTACGATAATTTTACCAGGATTCTTGTGTCAACAAGATGATAGATAAACCTATTACTTCTTAGTTACTAATTAATTTCACACGTCTGTAAAAATATTGGTAAATTTCAATCATAAATATTATAAAGTTATTTGACAGAATAAAAAACATCCAAAACAGAGCTCCAATACTGTATTGACATACAGTCAATTGGTAGATTTCAATATTAATTTGAAGCCAATTTTCTATTTTTTCCAATAAAAAAAGGATAAAAATGAAGACAAGGAAGCCGGAGTGAAATCCATAGCATTGTTGTTTGGAGACTCGACAAGGACTTGGCTCCTTGGATTTGCAACCATTTGCATTGGAAGCTTGATGTTTGCGGGCTACAATGCTCATATGGGTATATTGCTTTAAATGTTAAATTTAAGCTCTTAAAATCAATATATTTAACGAGTGGTGCATTTATATACTGAATTTGTCAACTTTTATTGTCAGATTTAATTCAACTGATTTTATTTTTCTTTTTGTTAGGTTGGGCCTTCTATTTATCTATGATTCCTGCATTTGGACATCTATTATGGCAGACATACACAGTTGATTTGTCAAATGGTTTAGATTGTTTTAAGAAGTAAGTACCAGAGTATCAGCTATTTTTTATACTCTTATGAAATATGATAAGTTCCATTGCCTGTTTCTAGGGTTTAGGCCAGCAATATTAATTCCAAACACTTTCGGAAGAAATTTTTTATATTCATAAAAGGGTTGACCCAAACCATTTAATTATAATGGTTAATTTAGAATGCGTCATAGCAATTTGGAATTTTTCCAAGGTCTCAGATTAATTCAATACTCATTTCAAGTGTCGAACAGTGAATATCATCAAATTAAGTTCTTTGTATTTCTAACCATCTTATAAGTAAACAAAACACCACTCATTACATAGTGCAAAGCTGTCAAAACTTTGAACTGTCTCAGTTACCATAAATGCTGGTAACTGAATAACCAACATGTAAACTTGTCCATAAAATTCAATGTTAAGCTGCATGTTAATTTGTGTTTTAATTTTTTTTCCAGATTTAGAACAAACAAATGGTTTGGAGCAATAGTTATGGCTGGAATGATACTGGGAAGGATTGTTTACTGAGTCAAGTACTTCTACAGCAAGAGTGTCGACTAATCAGGATAATATCGGGAAATAACGAAAGAGCATTTGATTTCTTGTTTTGTATTCAAAATAATAGTGCATGTCAAAGGGTATGTGTAGTTACATTTCAGAACTTTTTAAAATGACCACAAAATAAACTTGATTTTTTTTAGTAAACAAAATAAATTTGATATGAGGAGATGTATCACACTCCAAATACGGGTATAACAACTTGCCACGTATATTTATTAAGACATATACGTAAAGCAGTGAATTTTTGATATGCATTACCACTAATATTATTAAATATTAACCACATCCCAATATTTTTTACAAAACTTATTTGACAGAATACAATACACTGTATTTTAGAAATATCTCCCACATCTTGTCAATTTCAGTAACCGAAATCACCAATTTCATGTGATTATGCTGTCAGATGCAATCCAGAACTATCTCTCTGCATCTACGTAATAAACTTGAAAATAACTCAAATTGTGGGGATGAGAAATAATAATAATATTATCTCCCAGTGCGAATTTGCCATAATCATGCCACTGGACTTGCAATCAATCTATACCCAAAATTAAATCCTAGCAACTTAACATTAATAGTTCAGTTTATCTCTTCTATATTATGCACCTTAAATTGAAATAGATGATAGAAAGTTGTGTGGCTGAGATTTATTGATCTAAATTTGGATTGAATCTGAGCCATCTAAACAAATAATCTACCTTCTTTTGATTAAGTACACCCATTTTCTGTGTAGAAGTCTAAATTTAGTTCAAATTGGACCCGCTACATGTATTACCACACGCATTTTCTTTTCACTTTGCACCGTTGGATTTGAATAAAAAATTGTGCAAATTAAATCTAAGATGTGTAAATTTTTTTCGCTAGGAGCACTGCGCCTCTCCCCACCAAATTATTTTTCTGCCCCCATCCCTCTCCGATCCCTTCTTCCAAAGAAAAAAAAAAAAAAAAACCCTAATCACCTCAGACCCACGCCACTCTGCCTTCCTTCACCATCTCTCTCAAAGCACTGTGAATCTAGAGATTGAGAGATATGGAGAGAGAAGGGGAAGAAGGTTAGCAACTTCTCCCCACTCCCTTCTCTCTACTCTCTACTGATCTGATCGGAACGACGATTCTCTTCGTTGATCACGAAAATAGCGACACGGACGCTTGATCGGTAGTGATTTCGTTCAAATATAGAAGAAGGTGGTCGATTGGGGCATTTTCATTTCTCTGTGAAATCTAAGTATTTATATTACAGCTACAAAAAAAAACAGCTAACAACATTTGAACCACAAACTACATTCTCTATGAATTCTATTAGCTAGCAGGTCTGGAGGGATGGCATTTCCTCTAAACACTCTTTCGTTGCGCAGTTTCCAGATTAGCCATGCTGTACAAACAAACCATGCCATCCATGTTGATTCCCTCATACTCCTTCCAACTGCCTTCCAAGATTCTATCCATGTTTGTTGTATATCCAATTTTTGTTGGATAATAGGAACACCCAACTTGTTTGGAACAACCCGCCAAACGAAAGCAGATCACCTGCAGCTGGGGCTGGTCACTCTTAAAGGGGCCGGTCAGGGTTAATTTTTGAGTTTGGGGCCCACGAATAGTGACTCTGAGGATAGGAAGAGGGATAGAGGATTTGATCTCCCGCCAAACCCTTCGCGCATAGGGACAGTTAAAGAGAAGATGAAAGTCTGTTTCGACTATACATCTGTTGCACATTACACACCCCACTTGACATTATATGTGCCTCCTGAGAAGCATATCTTGTGTCAGAATTCTGCCCTTGAGAACTAGATAGAGGAATATCTTGGTTGTTCTTGGGCAATGGATTCCTTTTCCTAATATACGCCTAGTAGATCATTAATGACTACTGATTGATTCCAACTTAAACTTTTTATTGCAAAATTATTATTCTTTGTATGTTAATGATTTCTAAGTAGTTTAATAAATAATTGTTCTACCTTCTGTCAATTTTGTTTCAATTATTTTCATAAGCTTATTCTTTTATGTGTTTATGTTTCACAAAACTTCAGAAGGACAGTTATTCACACACCAGATTTAAACAATACATAATAGATATCAAACTAAATTTATGATAAATAATATAACGATCTAGCTCATCAATAATATTTCTTCTCATGTCTCTTTTGATTTTAAATAAAACTTTTCTTGCCAACATTCACCAAGACTTATAATCGCTTTATTGAATTAATTAACACTGCTTGTGCTTGTGCTTGTTCTTGCTTGAGAGAATTCAACCC
Organism: Carex pumila; assembly: GCA_033356055.1. NCBI lineage: Eukaryota > Viridiplantae > Streptophyta > Magnoliopsida > Poales > Cyperaceae > Carex > Carex pumila. The sequence continues at coordinate 90,215 of JARJHM010000527.1, read as the reverse complement.
CCCCTCAAAGACATGAATGAATGCCTCCATGTCTTCCTTGAGCCATACTGTTATCTGCACACTGTCTTTCTCCTTCCCGGCTGACATCACCCCTCAGTGACACAAGCGCCTCTAATCCTGGTATACCCCACCAAAAATCGGCTCGGTACACCTGAAGTCTGTTTGATCCTATGAAAGCAACCTTCAATCCACTCAATGATGCTAAATTTAATGCAAGATTCTCCGGGCCATTACATCCCATTACTTGGTCTTTTGTGGAACGCACAGTCTCTGCAATAGCAATACAGGTTTGTCCAAACCCTTTGTCAGGCATAAGTGCACTGCCGGTTGAATGCATAATGCAAGGCAACAAACATGCAGTTGCCTGTGTTTTTATTAAATTTCTGCATCATTGAAAAACAGTGGTTTTCGAACCAGCTTAATAAATAGTAAAAAAATTTCAAAAAATGTAAAATTTGGTCTTCAGGCACATTTTAATATAGATTGAATATCTAACGGTTTGAATTTGTTGTTTGAACATCAAATAATAAGATATGACCCCGTAAACACTTAGGACAATAGAATAAAACCTATCTATAATGAGATGAAACCATTTTCTTCCATTCTCCCATGATATTGTAGCCCAAATTACAAAGCCAAACTCCACACCTAGCCCCAATCCAATAGAAACAGAGAACCCAATTATATCTCTTGAGGATTTAAAGGCAAACTTGTATTGAACTCATCATTTGATCTAATTAGGATATTTTTATGAACCATAAATAGAAAAAATAAAATTAACAAACTAAATGGATGGTTTTCGTTTAAAAAAAAAAAAAACATAAATACCGAGATTAGAATGCGGCCTGAACCTTTTTTTTTTTTGTGTACCAAAATATTATCTCGGCCTAGTAATGTTTTCAGTTTTTTAACATACTGTGCAATCTAAATTTGGTGTAAGTACTTTATTTTTACTGTGTCAAGATGGGGATTCGGCACAATCATTTTTTGTTTTACTATTTTCCTCTCTTTGCCGAATCGGCAATTCGGCATAAAGTTTTTTTTTTTTCTGTATTTGTTAAAATTTCACCATTTCGGTACACTCATTGAAATCGTTTATTGAAACCTCTAAAATTCTATTCTTTTTTTCTTTGTGCCGAATTCCCAATTCGGCACATAGGTTATCTTTTTTTTTTTTGGGTTATGAATAAATTTGTAATTGGTCAGACTAATTTGCTTATAAATTAGTTGGGCCGAAATGCTCTTTCGGCACAAACAAAAAATGAGATGAAAGACCAGCCGAAATTGGATAGAGAGGGTCGACTTGTCATTTCGGCACAAGAAATTTTTTGATTTTCTGTGACATTTTGACGAAGAGCCGAGATCTTAATTCAGCAGAAAAATAAAAAAAAAATGTTTTGTATTTATGCTTTTTGTAAAAAATGAAACCATAAAATTGGTTTATTAATTTTCTTTTCTCTATTTATGGTTTATAAAAAAAATCCCTCTAATTAACTAGTTTTCATACCAGCAGTATTAATTATATCTATCTAATATACTTAAAAATATTTAAGTATATACAAGCGTTCAAAATTTGAATATATTTAATAAAAGAATATCTCTTGCGGCTCAAATAGGTACGAATAAACGAAAGTGATATACGATATGATTGATCATAAGTTTTTCATCCATCGATGCACCTATAGTTTATTTAGAAATAATCTTCAACTTATCATTATGAAATAATAGTCCAAGTTCTTAATAATTGCCACCAAATTTGTTCTTATTTTCCAAAAAAAAAATATATATATATATATATAGGTTCCGGCTAAATTGCTGCCGGCCCTTTTTCGTGTTTGTGATGTCCAAACAACAAATTTAAACCGTTAGATGTTTAATCTATATTATAATCTACTTGGAGACCAAATTTTACATTTTTTGAAATTTTTATACTATTTATTAAGCTGGTTTGAAAACTGCTGATTTCAATGCTGCAGAAATTTACTGAAATCAGCGGTTTTCAAACCAGCTTAACAAATAGTAAAAAAATTTCAAAAAATGTAAAATTTGGTCTCTAAGTAGATTATAATATAGATTAAATATCTAACGGTTTAGATTTATTGTTTGGACATCAAAAACACCAAAAAGGGCCGGCAGCACTGTCGGCAGAAATGCTGCCGGCAGCAATTTAGCCGGACCCTATATATATATATATATATATATATAATTAATTGACCTGAAAATAATAATCAGGTTAATCTTTTTCTTTTCTTTTTTTCTCTTATGGGTATCGGGTTTGTTTATTTAGCAATAGAGAATTAAATAACACTTATACAATCATATTATCTCTTTTTTAAATTGGTCCAAAAGACCAAATTAAACAATTTTGATATAGCAAACAATTTTTAAGAAAAATAAATTGTTAAAGCACCGAAGGACTGCCATAATAATGTAATTTTTTAATAAATAAAATACTTGGTTGAGGTTACATTTTCTAATGACCGAATTAAAAAAGTCCAATCGAATGAGATGGGCTCTTTGCCCTGGGCTTTATTATGATTTGGAGCAAAACACAGCGAATTATCACAAATGGGCTTACTGTTTGGAGCGAATGAGAGATGGAAACAGAAGTAGAGATACTTACGAAAGCGACCCAACCTGTCAGATACCATGGATATGGATGGGGACCACCCACATTATTACTGTGTCATCTCCGTTATGCAGGACTGGAGATGGAAGGATAGAAACAGAAAAGAGGATACCGCGATCACAACAGCAGAAGAAGCAATATAAAGGAATCTGGCCGTTCAACAAGTAATTAGGAAAAGTAAATTTTACAGTTTTTACTATTTGATTTCAGTAATTCAATTACTCTGTAAAAGTGCATATAAGAGCAAAGTTTGAGTGTGATGTACTAATTAAGAAGACGTGGTGAGCACAATTCCAAACTTAATTTTATTGGATTATCTTCAAATGATAAATCCAAATCACTGAAATTCATCTACTTCGTAAGTGATGCATGCAAATGAAATTTTTTAGAAATTTCAAATTTATTTAATACAAAGTTAAGCAGTAAAAAGAATAATCTTTTATAAGTTATTTTCTAAGTTGTTTTATGTATTCATTTTTCATCATTTTTTTAAACTTTTGATCAAGTGAGATGCTATTGCCCTTTGATAGGCACATTTTTTTACTGATTGAGCACAATGTTAGTATAGGCAGAGGCATAGTCATAGTCAGAGAAATAGCCATGGAATGAGGTGCCAGGAAATTACAAACTTGTAAATTCACTTTTTCAAAGAAATAGCCATGGCATGTGTGTGGGATGCATCAAGCAACCAATCTTAATAATGATCGAATCATGGAAACTAAAGTCTAAAGCTTCACCAACTGCATATAGAGAAACAAAGCAACATCACATGAAACAAGTCTGTGATCCAAAACATAACAATTCGAGCTACTGAAGAAACTAACTATAACAAATCAATTATTGTCGATCATCTTATTTGAAAAACACAAAAACCTACCCCAAGCTTTTGAGATAAACAAAAGTTTTGTAGCAATAGCCGGGTCTAGGATCCCCCTGAAGTGGAGTTATACAATCCTCGTAAACCAGAGTTTCGTACATATGGGAACTGTTGGGGTTGGTGCAGTTCTTCGCCTCCACCGAGAGTAAGAATTTAACTTGATTTTGATAAGTGTAATACGATAAATAATATGATCCATTGATGACCTTTATGAACTCGAGGTGTGCTGTTGTGTTCTTGTTGTACTCTGAAACACCATAGCTGCAAGAGATACTAGCTATAATCAAATTACATAACTATGACATAACAACTCTTTTAATTAAAAGAAGAAACTAATGGATTTTCCCTTAATTGGGTATGTGACAAAAGTTTCAGCTACTGGTTACTCTGGTTCACATTATTTTTATCACCCAACAATAAAAGTAATGATTAGTGACTAATAAGATGAGAAATTTTGAATCCTAATTTATTTTCATAGAAGGTTATTACAGCGTGTGGTGACTGGTCACTGACTCTTAGAGAGAGAAATGGTGTAAAAAAATCATATATTTCATATCAAATGAGGGCTTAATCCTTATTTTTTGTCAAAAAAATCACCACTCCAATTGTTATCTTTTGGATAAAATGACCATTACAATTACCGAATTACGAAACATATGTGAGTATGTAGAGAGAGATAGAGAGAGAGACATACGAGCCATATGCTTGGATTGCCGGGTTTGAGACATTATATATCGGTAACCATGGGCCAAAGGAGGAGACTAACTTGCGAGGGGATGGCCGAGCCATACTAGAGGATAAGAAAAAAACATGAAGAATAAGAAGAAGAGAAAATAGGCTTTTGTTCATGTTATGTTTCTTTTTTGATTTTTTCTTATTGAGTTGAGGTGAAGTCTCTGATCGAGTTCTACAATCTACATGTGGTGCATGCATGTATATATACTTACAGGAGGTCAGATCATGGTGTATTGAGTGATGTTATGACCAAATTTAAGCATTAATTATAACTTTAATTAAAAGGTTAATTTCTCAAGTACCTTCAAGATTTCTTCAATTTTTTTTTTTTTTTTGATAAAAGTGGAGTACTCCACCGATTTCATAAAACGAAATCATACATTGTTAGACAAGTACTGGTACTAGTGGTACCAGTCTTGACTTATAACAACCAACTACACAAGTACGTATGTAAACTAACTCGACACCATAACAAAGCATAAATCCAAAAAACAAACCAATGGTCAAAAATAACATCCAACCAATAGCAAGCACCAATACAAGACACTGCCTCTAAACCAAAAATAGATTTCTTCAATTTCTTATTTACTCCTTTACTCTTTACTATATTCAATATGTCCTTTAACTTTGTCTTCTCATTTTTATTTGCCTATTTGATAATAATTCTGAATTTAACCATAGTGCAAAGACAAAAATATCTTTCCAAAATGGGAACAACTCAAATTTGAGACTGTAGTTCTCATTGTGTCAGTCAAAACCACTTTGAGAAGCTCTCAAACTCAGTGTAATCACTTCAAATTAATGTAATTATTCTATCCAAGTAATCGCTTAGATCACCTCATAAATCATAGTAGTGGTAGTATGATGGAATGAGATCCGGTGTTATTCTTTCCGTGCTATTCTGGTCCTTTTCTCTCTATCTCTCTCGTTTTAAAACCCGGTCCCACGTAATTCTCTCTCTTCTCTTTTTTGTAGAGAGACAGAAAGAAAAAGAAGAGCACGGAGCTGCTTTTCTTAGTAGAAAAGCAGCGGATGCTCATCCTATGATAAATTATGATACCAGTATAGTATTGTTTTCAATTAGATGACAATATGTTAAGGAAGAAAATTACATTAGTTGTAAAACTTCGATATGTTCAGTTTAACTAGTTTAGTAATTTCTAAGCTAAACCGATCTGAACAATTAAACTGAACCGAACCGAACCAATCCATTTAATTGAAAAAATCGAACAATTTAATAGGATCTCTCTCAGTTCGGTTTAAAACCAACCCGACCTGATGAACACTCCCAATCAGGCTGGTAGAGTATATACATTTTAATTAATTATGAGCTCACAGGGCAATGCACATGGTTAATTAATTAATACCTTTTTTGAAGAAAAAGTTATCAATGGACGTTGCGGCAATGCACATGGTTAAGTTTCTAATTTAGATGTTTTGTTGTATACTATACGAGTTAATCACCTTTTTCTTTATTTCCAGATGGGTTATTGCAAGTGTAAATAAAACAAATATCATCCAACTAAAACCATCTCCGGTCCTTGAAAAGTTTTAAATCAATTTAATTAGTCTTAAAAGTCTTCAATTTATATGAAGTTGATCCTTATTTATATAAAAGTCCTCTAATATCCTATGCCTATATATATATGGAGATCCTATTTTTGTGCCTCTTGCACATTTCATTGTTGACTTGAATAGAAAATTCGGGAGATCTTGACTGAAGTATATTTCTCTAATCTATTTTTATTTTATATATGAAAGATGCCCGTAGGATAGATTAGCAAGACTTCTCTATTCTACTTTTTTTTAAGGGAAAATTGTGCCCATGCCACTCCAAAGTTTGAGTTCATGCCAATGCTATTACAAACTTCATCTATTCCTAATTTTGCCCCAAATACTGTATTAGTCTTTAAAAAAAAAAATAATAATAACAATGACAAAAATACCCTTATCAGAAATCATGAACCCTAGCCTCCCCTTCGTATTCCTTTCCTGTGCTTCTCTCCCGTGCTTCTCTCGATTCTACTAGTGATTCACGAATCCTTCTAAGAAGAACATGATTGATTAGGTTCTCTCAATTGAAGGATTCCTCTCCCGTGCTTCTCTCTCTCAACCCTTCTCAGAAATCATGAACCCTAGCCTCAATCGTCTCCAGATCGGCCTCAGGATCAACAGCCTCAGGTTCTCTCAATCCTTCCGCCTCAACAGCCTAACCTATCTTAAGCATAGTTTGGAATACAAATAATTCAATTCATATTTTTTTTATCTTTTTTTATACTTGGTTTATAGGTGGAAGATAATTTGAGCCTTACCACCGAGGACCCGCATAATATTGAATTTCTTATCCCATTTGAGATAGAAATTACCTCTGAAGGTAGGTTCCACAAACTATAAAATATAGTTACAAAATAACACATTTCAAGGGAATTTTTTGCTGCTGGTACGGTTTACCAGTAACACATTTCAAGGGAATTTCAAGGTTCAATAAATATAGTTTAATCACCTCAATTAATTTCTTGCTGCTGGTACGGTTTACCAGTAACTTTCCAAGCCTATTAATTCAACTGCTGAATTATTTGATTTCATATGAAAAATTTGACATTGGAATTTCATATAAGAGAGGAAGAGAGGAGCTGCGTGAAAGAGAAGAGAGGAGGCAGGGATTGGCTATGGCCTCTAAATGTGCATTCATTATATCTAAGGGGTATAATTGGAAGTACAGAAATATGTATTTTAAAACATAAATTTTCAGATTATTTTTTTAGAGAAAATAATATAAGAATGGCAAAATTAGGAATAGATGAAGTTTATAATGGCATTGGCATGAACTCAAACTTTAGAGTGGCATTTTTCAAAATTAGAGATTTTGGAGTGGCATGGACACAATTTTCTCTTTTTTTAAATCATGAATTCATGCTGATAACTTTTAAAATAAATTCTAGCATAGGATCTCGAGTCGCTGACTTCTATAAGTCAAATCTTTTAACCATTTATTGGTTCCTGCCGTAACAGTATTATACTAATGAAGGGAGAATTTGATGTATACCCCTCAAAAACCTTAAAACTGCATATTCCCCCCTCAACAAAATCTAAAAAACTCACTAATATAATAAAGTTATTGCTTCTTCTATAAATTATTCATTTTAAATTTGTAAAATTTTCATTTTAATCTTTATTAGAAAATAAAAATATATAGAATATATATATATAAGAAAAATGTTCAACATTTTAATTTGAGAGTAGAACTAGGGTGCTCTTAGTGTTTGGTGAGCTTGACTCTAAAACCCATCAAATCAATTTCAAATGACAAATCCGAACCGTTGAAACCCGCCTACCTTACGTGTGATGCGTCTACATGTGAAATTTTTAAACATTTGAATTAATTTAGTATAAAGTCAAGCGGTCAAAAAACATTCAAAAAAAGAATGCACTACAATTAATTTATTAACCTTCTAATTTTGACTGCTTGACTTTATACTAAATTAATTTGAATGTTTAAAAATTTCACATGTAGACGCATCACACGTAAGGTAGGCGGGTTTCAACGGTTCGGATTTGCCATTTGAAATTGATTTGATGGGTTTTAGAGTCAAGCTCACCAAATACTTTGGTGAGCTTAAGAGCACCCTAGTTCTACGCTTAATTTGATGTCAGTTTCCAAGAACAAACAGTTTGTTTCTACATGCGACGCATACACAGTGGCATATATAGACATACATTTGTATGTGCATCATAAGTAGTAAATAAATATTTGTTCTGACAATCAAGAAATATGAAAACTAAACATATCTCTCAAACAAGCTACATATTTAAAAAAAAATTTAAAAAGGGTAAAAATGAAATTTGATAATAAAAAATAATTTTAATGGAAAACACAATAAATTAGGTAAATTAGTGTGTTTTTGAAATTTAGAAAGGTAAATATATTATTATAAATTTTAGAGGGGAGACTAAGTAATTTCATAGTTTTTGAGGGGTGTACATGAAATTTTCTCCCATCATGAAGTAGGGTTCTGCTGCCGTATAATTGTGACGTCAAAATCATGCAATTCAATGGTTCAGACAATATTATCATAAAATGATACAATCATGCATGCCATGTTTCTTAAAAAATTGTTAAGATTCGGCAAGTGAATAAACAAAATAACTTTCTAAAATGGGCTCCGTTGTGTAGTAGGATAAAAAAAAGTTGAAATAGCCCAAATAATTGATTACACTGGACATTAAGGCCCAAAGATTTTCATGGAGTACTACCAGAGATTAAGATTACAAAAATCCAAAGAAGTTCAAATCGACACGACGACTAAAACCAAGTATATATGTGCTCAACAATTCAGCTCATCTCAATATATAACACACAATGAATTTTTGAAAACTGATATGATGTCATTAATCCATTTGGTTTCATGAAAACTTGAAAAGACCAGCATATAAAATGAGTCTCTGCTCAAATCATGACACATTTTATATATTATTAACAACGATTCTAAACAATGAAATAAGAGAGGGCCAAGAAATGTGACATTATCATTTGTCCATTCGTTCATTCCACCTTTCAATCTGAAAATAATTCAATCACAAAAGAAAAGAGAAGAAATAAAACATCAATAGTGGCATTAAATAAAGTAGGCACTGCAATATGCAATCTCACAAGTAATATGTACCAGTTTTCAATATGCAATCTCAGTTAGCCAATTATATACTCACTTAGAACAAAGAAAAATAACACATAATTAGTAAGAACAAAGTTCATGCTATAAAAACCTTGTTTTCTCCTGTAAAAACCTCACTGTAAATATCCTTGAATAGATCTAAAATCTGAACTTTCTAGTAGGCTTTTTATTTTTATTTTTTGTATACCAAGCTCGTAGGCATACAGAACTCTTACCAGTACCAATAAATAATGAACCTCATCCCTCAATGCATACAAAACTGTTACTAGTACCAGAAATAAAGCAAGACAGCACTTAAGCTTCTACTTTTGATTGAATTTGGATGGAATGGAAACAGGAACAGAGATGAACGGAGCTGAGGTGAGATTCAATTTAATCCGATCGTCAAATTGTTTCGTTTTAGTGATGAAGTATCATCCAAAAACGACAGAGAGTAAAATTGTAACGACAATGCATAATTAAATTCTGCTAGTGGCATGTGGCTACCATCTAAATTATGAGAGAAACAAAACCATATGGCAAGATGGGATTCGATAGGCTACTTGGCTCGGCTCAGCTCAGCCTTGTTTGAGCGATAATATACGAGCCGAGCCGAGTTTGGACCTTATTTTGTTTAGAGTCTAACTCGATATAATTTATTGAGTCATTCGACGCATTGACTCATGAGCCGGCTCAATTCATTAGCAGCCCTACAAACAACACTCATTGCTTTGGAATTGAGAAAGAAATGCTTCACTTCAATTTGTTGGAGAATTGGTGCGCTTTTAATTTGAGAAATGGGAAATTTTATTTCTTGGTACTTTGTTTATAGTATATTGGCCAATAGTACCAATACTGGATGGATGCTTTGTCTCTCTCTTCTCTTTTCAATTTTCTTTTCTCATTTTAGTGGTGCATATTATTAGACTGTAGCAAAGTTAAGGAACTTATTATTTATTTATTCTATTATAATCTTATTCAAGTTTATAAAAAAAAATGGGCATAACTTATTTGTTGTTTCTTGATAATTTGATCCAGTGTTCTAAATAGCATGCTATAGCAACGCAATAGTGGCACTAAAGCATTTTTTGACCTTAAATGCTAAGTTATGAAATACAAGTACGCTATTTCAACTAAGATTGCTATAGCAGTAATAACGGTTTGTTATTTGTGCTACACACTAAGTGCTATGATGCATGCTATACTACATAGGCTTTTATTTAAGGATCCAAATTGAAATTTATTTTAAGGACCAATTTTTTTCAAGGTTCAGATTATTTTTGTTTTTAAATAGAAAAAGATAGATAGTTTATGTCATGATGATTATTTATTTATTTATTTTTTTAACAAAGAAAGATATATAATTTATGCCATGAAACTTATGTTATATTGAATGAAAAAAAATAGATAGTTTATGATATTATTAAAGATATTTTGAATAACAATTTAGATTTTGTATTAGTTAAATATGAATATTCTAACTCCTTAATCAATTTTGTGTTACTTATCGCTCGAGACTTTAGATAATATTGATAATTAATTGAAATATATAACATTTTTTTAAACAAGAAACGCTATGTAAGATATCTTTTGCTATAGCTATGTTATTTAGGATAGATTTTTTTTTTCTTAACCTTTCCGTGATGATGCGATAATCTCTCTTTAGAACCTTAATTTGAACAATATATATTGCCTGTTTAGTGACTTATTTTATGACATATACTTAATTCTTCCGTATACACACCCCTCCCCCTCTCTACTTCTTTATTTTATGATGTCATTATTTTCTGTGTATATAAATTATATAGTCTACATATATAATTACATTAAAATGGGAGAAATATTTAACCCAAAAAAATGGGACGAATATGTCATAAACTGATGTTAATATATCAAACTCTAGACCTTTATCAATTACAAGTTTATAACAATGCACAAGAACCAGCCTTAATTATAAGTATGTCATAAACTGATTTTTATATTTATAACTGAATTTTGAGTATTTATGGAAATTTATAGGTTTGGACAACTTTGTTTTTGTTGTTCCTCTAGAATTTTATTTATCCCTCTCTAGAGTTCTAATTTATAATTTAGATTAAATTTAAAATTAAAATTAGAATAATTTTTTTGAATTCTCAATAATTATACTCAAACAAAATAAGCATCTGGCGGCGCTATCCAACTGGTGCTACAAGAAAACGCCAGCTTTTCTTTGCAGCGAGGCCCAATCGAATTGGAGATTATTGCTGGAAATTCACAATTCAAAGGGGAGGAGGAGGAGCAGCGGTTAGCAAAGAAGGTCAGCCCGTTATTTAAAAGAGTGTAACTGACAGTGGTCCTGTGAACTAAATCAAAGCTTAGTTATATCTGTGACTGACCATGGGACCCAGGAAAGATAGAAATAGAGGAAAAAGGATCGCAAATCTTGGCAACAGTGTCAGGCCGCGAGACAAAATTGGCCCGACTTCTAAAATTTCCGACCCAAACCCCCGCCTCCCCCTGCCTCTCTCTCAGATCCAAACCCCCACCTTCCCGCCTCTCCCTCTTCGCCGTTTTAAATGCTCGTGTGCCCCTCTCCCCGTCTGTACGGGCAGCCGAGCAAGGACGCAGCCCCTCTCGGCTTTTCTTCGCGCTCTCTCTCTCTCTCTCTCTCTCTACCGAGCACCGTGCCCAAAACCCCCCTTTCCCTCTCAACCCGAGCACTGAGCACAAAACCTAGCCCGCTGTGTCTCTCTCTGAGCCCAAGCACCACTAACGCCACTGATGACTCAGATATCACATCCCCATTCTAAAACCCTAGGAGAAGGATCTGATGGCTCAGATCCCCAATCTCGACAATGCTCCGCTTAATTTCAACGCAATCAGGTACCACGCTTTTCCTCCATTTAATCTCCTCCGCAAATTCTATCTTTTGTTGATATGGAAACTTTTGCAGAGCCAATTAATTGTTTTTTAATCCACAAATTTCATTTGCTGGTAAATGACATGTTTTGTCAGTGATACTGAGACATTGTTTACATTGGTTGTATTTTGGATGTTTGAAGGTAATATTCCTGTCTCTCTGGGCAGCGTTCGACTGCCTCCTTGATTGATCCTAAGAAAAAAAGAGCTTTACGAAAAGATAAAGGTCTTTTCATCTCTTTATCAGCTGATTCTCTTCGTTCTTCGGTCCCTGTGCAGTTTCTATTCTCAAACTCTAGCAACTATTAGAAGGAACATTCACCAAATATGGGACTATAAGTGCATTTTGTGCTGTGATATATGCAATTATTTTGGGGGCATATAAGCAGTACCACGACTCCGAATTGTATATTTCACTATATGGATGTACTTATTCCGGGACTATGCCAAATTTTGTTTTACTGACAAAGCTATCAAATTGTAAATTTGATTAGATTACCTTCAAAGAGTGGATTTAATTCAGGATTTGAGGTTCGAGACTTCTGCAGGCAAAATCAAGGTGACTCCTGATGGGATTATGTTATTACTTCAGGTTTGTTTGTTTGAGTCATGTTATACTTTTTTTTTGTGTGCTTTCTTGTAGCTTTTTTATTACAACAATGTTTTCAATTTTGTAATGTTTCTGAATTTTAGGGATTTATCCTCCTCAAGTCAAGGTCTTTGGGCTGAAGGAGTTGTCGCAAAAGTTTGAAAGGCACTTCATATCTGAAATCATAAATTTTGAGGTAGCTCTAAGTAATTTGTGTAGTCCTATGAGTGTTATTTAGTGGGTCTTAGCAACTAGGTTATGAGGGTGGCAATGTTAATCAGCTTTTGTAATTACATTAGGAGCTGGTACTAGTATCCTTATGATTTGGTTTCAATAAAGGAAACTGGTGGGGTTATCCCACTATTTTCAAAAAAAAGAAAAGAAAAAGAAAAGGGTAGCTCTAAGCAAATTTTTTTTTAGTTATTTTTACCATTGGATTAATAAACAAGCCACATCCTGTTTCTATTTTCTTTAGATTATGCTCTTGATTTGCATCATTACTGTCTTTTATATTGTTATATCACATTTTCTTATTAGGTCTTATCTGATGACTATTCAAAGCTTGCATTTCTATGTTCTGATTGCTCGGTTGTTTTACATGCCAAGTATGGTAGCCATTATAGCTTGAGAATACTGAGGTTAGTTTTGACAATGACAGTTTATGGTAATTTTTCTTTTTTCAAATTTGAACAATTACTCACATTCAAATCTCTTCTTTTGTTGGTTTTGAGATTTTATTTTATTTTGCTTCTTTCCATTTTAGGATGGGAAGAGATATTCCATATGATTGCTGGTCTTGCGATTTGCTATGTGCTGCTTCATTTCCTGATCTCTACAGAATGAACAAGTAATTCTTCTCTTTTAAAAAAATGGTACCAAGTCCAACATTTAGCTTTATTATGTGAAACCAGGGGCGAAACTAGAAAAGATGAATAGATAGAGCTAAACTATAAAATACATAATATGCGAATATTAAAAGTGTGGTCACTGGGAATTGAACCCAAGAACCTTGCAAACACTAAATAGAACTCTAACCGCTAGGCTACAAGCATGGTTCCGGAAATCGGAATCGGAATCGGAATCGGATCTTTGATCGCCGAGTCAGAATCGGATGAATCGTCCGGAATCGGAAGAATCGGATCGGTAACTCGGGTATTTTTGGCAAAAGTCTTGTTTTGTAACCAAAAAATAAGAAAAAAATTGATAAAAATAATTTGTAAAAAAGCTGACAAAATATTACACTAAAATAAAATAGTAAAATTGAATAAAACATTTAGCAAACATGAGGAGGGGCGGATTGTAAAATTTGAATGGGACTCCTGCGCTGATTGAGACCCCCCAATTAACGAACGATTTGCAAATTACGACCTACTAAAATAAATACTGTTATAACCTGAAAAATTTTAACATATAATTAACGATTGATTTTGCAAATTACGACTAATTAAAATTTTATTAATTAGATAATAATTGATCAATGTACTAAGTATACATCACAAATAATTTTTTTTTAAAAAAATTTCTAAATAGGATCGAAACGTGTGTTTGAAACAAATATTAAATCTATAATTAAATGATGAATTATTATGATGTGATTCTAATTAGAATTTTACGAGTTATAAAATTTCAAATTTAGTCAGTTAGGTTGATTAATAAATAATTAATTGGATATATATAATTTAATATTAAATTAATCTGATTATAAATTAAAACCATAAAGTTCGAATAGTTCGTAACGAATTTTCAAATTAATTTCAATTGAAATCCAATTAACTCACCCAATTCATATCAATTAGAACCTCTATAATATTCTGGAATTGTTTCATCCGTTGGATATGCATCTAGCACGAAAATTGGAACCATTTGATCCATTCGATTGAGCAAGGAGGGAAGGGAATTAACTCTATTTCATCAAAAATTCGGGTCCAGCCCTCTTTCACTTTCCTCTCCAGTCTACCCCCCCTTCATCCCTCTTTCACTTGTAGCGTAACCCCACCCCCCAAACCCTCTGCCCCCTCTTCCTCTTACAGTGCCTGCACGGCACCTTCTTCACTGCTAGCGTAACCCCAGCCCCCTCCGTCCCTTCTCCTTCTCCTGCGCCTGCGCCTTCTTCAATCACTTCTCCTGCGACAGCACAGCTTCAATCACTTCTCGACCTACGACAGCACAGCCGTCGGCTGAGACTCGGTCTAGGTTAGTGAGAATCGGCTCAACTCGGTGTAACTCGGCTTGAATCGGCCGGAAAATTGGAAAATCGGCCGAGTCAAGCACTGTTCATCCGAGTTTTGCCGAAAAACTCGCACGGGCGAGAAACTCGGGTGAAACTCGGATCGGAGACGGCCGATTCCGAGTTGACTCGGCCGAGTTGACTCGGAATCGGCCGATTTTTGGAACCATGGCTACAAGCACACATTTGTCATTTCATGAGGGGAGCTACACTATAAAATGGCAAATGGCACCAGACTTTGAATTCAACTGAACCAAAACTCATCAGTGCTGATAGTCATGTTGTCAGGATTTGGGATCCTAATACCGTATGTTATTACATCTTACAACACCCCTACTTCACAAGATACACATATGCACACACCAGCACAGACACCAAAGAAAATGTATAGTACCAATCAAATTTTACTTATATTCTTTAATAAGAGGGAGCTGACACGGCAAAAGTAGAGTCTAGTGGTGGCTCGATGAACGATATTTGTATCTTTAGGAATAGTGGATTGATGCTATTGGCTCTGGATAACGGTCAGATTCCTGCTCACTATTTACCTGCACTTGGTTCAGCTCCTAAGTGGTGCTTCTACCTAGAAAACCTAACTGTGCGTGAGCTATCTTCAATTCTTTTGTAAATGTTATATCAGCTTCACCATGGTTGTCATTGTTACTCTTAGTCAGTGATACCAAAAAAGTCACATATAGCGCAAATCATCAACATATACCACGAAATGCCTGGAAAGAAGGGTTGTTCTTTTTGAAAAGTCAGAAAATGGGAAGAGTTTTGGAGATTTTTCTTGTTTTTTTTGCGCCAACAGAATTCTTGTTATTTGGCAGGTTCATATTTGATATTTATATGGTCTACTAAGGAAGTCAGATGTGCATGAAAACTTCCCTTGTTCTTTTCTCTGTATTCATGGCGTGTGAATGTTTGTAAACTTTTCAGGAAGAGATGGAAGAAAATGCAGAAACTGTAATCTATGAAAATTACAAATTCCTAACAAAGGAAGATCTTGAGAGGCTTAATCTTACCAATTTGATTGGCACTAATCTGCTTAAAGCATACATGCACGGTTACTTCGTAGATTATGGCCTTTATAAGAAGGTAAACTGTCAAATTTTGCTTACTACACACTTTATTATATCTGTTGGTCCCAAAAGTAACAACTAGGGAATTTCCCTCTGTTATCTATATTTTAGGCGAAAAATTTGACCCAGCCATTGAACCCTGAAGAGATTATCACATGGAAAAAACAACAGGAAGAGGAGGCCAAGAGACAGGGTCGCATTACTGTAAGTCTTGCATTTGACACGGGGGGGAGGGGGTGAATATGAAGTTGTCAAATTTGCAGCATTACATGGTTTATCTCAATTTTCAATAGGCTTTTTTTTGTCTATGTAGCTAATCAAGAAGCTGCCAAAGGTTAACCGCGGTCTAGCAGCTCAGTTACATGATAAGGAAGATGAAGAGAACTATGAGAGAGAAATGCTGATGATATTGATACCAATACAAAAAAAGAAAAAGAAAAACAAGGGATTAACCTCTGATATTTTGAAATATGATCATTTTAAGCTGATGTTTCAGAATCCGGTACTATCCTCTCTCTCTCATAACTGGAGTATATACTCATTAACAATGTTGTATGGATTTATGATCATCACTCAGCAGTGTATATTATAAATGCATGCATTTGATGTTGGAAATTTCAAGATGTAGAATTGTTTCTTTTTAGAAGGAAAGATGTCTGAATTTGTTAGACATTAGAACTATCTTGGGCTAATTGACATAACTGGGTTTATCTGGAGTTTCAATCTTTTTCTTCATTTACATAATTCTTTGGTTCATTTTCACACATCTCAGTTCATTAACCAGGCCTGTCTTGTACTAATTGCAGGATTTTGAAATCGATGAACTATCACAAGAATATCTACAATATCGTCCTCAGCAGTCCAGGAGAGATCCTTCATCTCTTATTGAAGAACACTTCGAACCTGCAATGGATGATGAGGATGATGAACCAGGCAGCTCTGATGCATCTGAAGCAGATGAGGTTGAGACAGAGATCTAAACCTGTCAGGTGTGTCCGTTGTGATTTTTCTCTTATTTTTTAATTTTATTTTGTGGATTACATATTTACATCCATGTTTTCCCAATTTGTATAATTCTGACCTGTTATTGGTTACTTGCATAACTGCTGAGTGTTACAATAAGGTTAATTCAAGTTAAAAAAGTTTAGATTGCCCGTAAGTTGTTTTGCACCTAGTACTGAATTGTTTGGAAGTATACTTAAAACCCAACATTTTAAGAAGATCTATTGATTTTAGATTTATTTGGTTCTTGTAAAATACTATGAACTGGCTTGATTAAGGGGAATACTCCCCACTTTTCGGTGTGGTTGGTGGTTTGCTGTTGATATGAGGGTTGTCTCCTATGCATGTACAATTTTAAATATTCAGTGCAATTTTTGCAGAAAAAATCCCATGGTTACTGTACCATCTAGTACATACACTTGTCAGGGTGGTGACTTCATTACATGTATCTTTAGACCTTATGAAACCATCATTTTTGGTTCTAGTTTCGAAGGCCATATTAGATCAGTTACCATACCATGTCTCTAGTGTTCATTGCATCATCAGGTTAGTAACATGTAAATATTTCAGGTAGTATGAAATCAAGGATGAAAGGCATGCTGACACAATGAGATATTCTGATCCTAGTGAGGTTTATAAAGTATTTTATGTTGTTAGTCTACCATTATTTAACTTGGTGTAAAATTTGTAAGTTGGGGTAAAGTGAGGCTTAAGTTGTAAACTATTTTCAGATAGAAATTCTGGTCCCAAGTTGAACTAAGCCAAGCCATTGCTCATGCATATAGACAACACTCCCGCGAGCATCCCAGAACAAAAATTTTCATTTTTGGAATTTTCTACGATTTATAGTGAATTTTTGAATTTTTTCTTAATTACACATGACTTTTGGTGGCGTTTCAGAAATGCCTGGAAAGGCTAATTTTTTTTTTTTTTTTTTTTTTTTAACTGCTAAGCCTTTTGGCGGTGCTTCCAAATGCCGGTAAAACTCACTCTAAACGCCAGTAAAATAGCCAAATGCCAGGCAAAGATCATTTCGGGTGGCCTTTGCCAAGCGCCGGTAAAGGCTTCCTAAGCGCCGACAAAAGATTTGCAGGCGCCTTCAAACGCTGTGAAGAAAGTATCAGTATCAGTCTTTCTGGCACCCGACTTACCTGTGTGCGCAGTTGGGGACGAGAAAAGGCTGATGCAAATTATTTTCAACATCTCTGGCAACGCAGTGAAGTTCACAAGGGAGGGGCACATCTCAATTGTGGCCTCAATTGTGCGTTTTGAATTTTTGAGAGAGTTCAGATTCCCCAGCTTCCATTCCGTTGCAATTGACGCCTGACGGGCATTTCTACCTCAGAGTACAGATACATATATCGATAACAATGACAGGCATTTTTTGGGTTTTCTTTTGTGTATGATTTCGCCTTTGTAGTTACAGTCTGCATCCTCTGAGGTAACATAATATTTTAGTTTTGATCCAGACCGTTCGATCATAATCCAGGCCAATCTGGCCCGAGGGGGAATGCTTGGGCTCTAAACTCAAACTTTCTGTTACCTCAGGTGATATTAATTCCTCTAGTTATGGGATCTCTTCATTTCTGGTTAGTATTTGTGCAGTTTGTGTAGGGCAGTCTGGTCAGGTTAAAATTTACCAGTTTCAGTGAACACTCCACCAAAGCGTCAGGTTTAAACGGGGAACTACTACATTTGTTGGTTCCCAGTTTATACCGACTGACTGGTACCTGTATGATTGAGGTACTATGTACTGATATACTTGTTGATAAATGATAATATGACTTAAAATAAGTTTTTGAGAATGAATTCTGTAGCCTTTTGTTATGTAGGTCAAGGATGCAGGTTGTGGGATAAGCCTGCAAGATATACTGCATGTTTTTACAAAATTTTCTCATACGCAAAATGGAGGCAACCGAGGCTATAGTGGAAGCAGTCTAGGTCTTGCCATTTGTAAGAGGTATGAACATTTTTTTATCTTATATATCAAAGATTTGTTGACAGTTGTAGTTTAACTTATTTTTTTTACTAGATTTGCGACTCTAATGGAAGGGCATATATGGTTGGAGAGTGAAGGCCTCGGGAAAGGCTGCACGGCTTTGTTCTTTGTTAAACTCTGGTCATGTGGAAACAACCCATGTCTATACCAGCAGCAGATGTTGCCTATAGTATGGCCTAACCAATCTGCTATAGATGCTCTGCGATGTGGGCCCCACCGCCCCGGCAAAAACAAGCTACTAGAGAAGTGTATGATTGAGTTTTTGACTCCGGAATATAACTTGATTCGGTAGGATTTTGTCAGTTTAGGTATTTTTGATTTGATGGGTTGTTGCAGTTGGGCAGTAAATTTATGCAACTGAAGAAATTATGATTTCATATAAGCGAAGCAAGAAAATATTTGTACTGACGGTTAGGTTATAAGCAACACCGTTAGTTCACATAATAAAACAGTAAGTGTTGGTTCACCGACGGTTATTTACAAGTGAACAGTCAGTGTTGTTTTACTTATTTATAATTTTGCCACGCAGTCTCAACACTGACTGTTACATTTAAAATAGTCAGTGTTTGAGGGTCAGTGTACTGGTGATGACACTGTTCTATAATCAAAAGACGACACATAATAAAAAGACAAAAACACTAAAAGAGTAAATATACCGTTTGATTTAAATGGAAACACCATTCCATTGGTTTACTCAATGTAACACAAACATACATTATAATTAACATCCGGATGCATAAAGCACAACACACATTGAAATTGGAACATAAAACACAAGGGACACACAAAAATAAAAATAAAAAATAAAAGTCGAACTGAATAAAAGGAAGATACTGAAAGGAGGATTTCAATCTATAACTTTATCAGTAACATGGTTGAGATTAGGATGGTTGCCGATGTGGTTTCGGCATTGGTTAACACGCAGCTTGCAAAGCTCTTCCATAGCCCCCCGTTCCACCTCCCAATTCTCCAAGTTTTTCATTTTCTTTAGTTCTAAGATCTGCAACTTGGGAAAACCCTTTGCGGAGCAAACCATTTTCTTTCCTATGAATACTTCATCTTGTAAGCTTAGAAATTTCAGCATTTGTAGTCTTTCTAAGGTGGGCATGGGGTCTTGTTTCAAACCGGACTTTGTTAGGGTGAGCTTTGTAAGATTTGGTGGAAATTTAACATTATCTATGATAAGTTTCCTACAACTCCATTCTCCCTCTAATCTCATTGACATCACCGTCTGAAGGTTTGGAAAGGCCCTTAGATCAGGAACCTCTGACGGTATAATCTTGCCCATAATTGCCAACGAGATGAGTTTATCCATGTGACTCAATAGGTTAGAAATATATTTCGAGTCCAAATTGTCCCAATTTGAAAATGCTAATTTTCTAAGGTGGATTAAGAAGTGAGGAAGCTTTTTTAGCCATGACTCATGAGCAGCAACTGTTTTTAGGGTATGTAGGTTATCTATATGTGCTTCAGAGGGTGGGCCTTTAATTTGGGGGCTTGGTTTCACAGAAACATGGCGAAGTGTTTCGATGTTCCATAGAGATTCAGGTAGGGTATCTATGATTGTATCTCTAACATCCAACGTTTGGAGATTTTCCATGTCTCCTATGTTTTCGGGAAGCTTAGATATGTTACTACCCCTCAAGCTCAGATATCGTAGGTAAACCATATTCGATAATGTTGTTACTGGGATTGCAGAGTTCCTTAGTGCCAACACTCTGAGAAGCATGACACTTCCCATAACATTTCTATCAAAATTAAAAGCTAAAAAGGAATATATATGATTGTTTTTCACCTCCGTGCATTGTTTCTTGTCATCCTGATAGACTGCTAAGCGGATCACGGATTCAACTTCTTTCTGATTTGGATTAACAGCCGAAAACCCTTCCATGTATGATTGTTGGATGGCAAATTCATGAATAGAATGAGGTAATCGACAACTTTTTATTGTGCCAATGAATGATCTCTTTGAAACGAAAACCAACGATCTGCACGCAACAAGAAAAATAAATAAACATAAAATTCATGTTTATAAAAGAAAAAAAATCTCAGTTTAATTAAAAAAAAAATAATAATAATAATATTTTTGTTTATCATCATGTAGATTAGAGAAAATATGTACTCTTATTGTAATAAGACAGTCAAAATTCATTTTTTTATGACCCCTTTTAGGAAACTACGACATAATGTTTGAAACAACCACCATCCTATTACTAATTATGATGTCATTTATGCCACAACAGGAAAAACTATAGAACTAATAATAACTTATAAATTATAAGACCGAATGTCAATTTCAAGAAATATTGAGAATACCTTTGGACTAGTTCGTCGAGGTACTTATATGCCGTCGTCTCTAGAGGTGTCTGTTTATCCTCTTCTTCGACAAATCCTTCAGCAATCCATATCTGAGTTAGAGAGGTTGCAGGTATCTCGGAACCAACCGGGTAACATGCAAAATAAAGAAAGCATGGCTGAAGAGAGCAAGGTAAATCATTATAGCAGTAGGTAAAAATTTGTCCCATATGATCAGTCGTAACATTATGATCATGAGGCCCTTTGATCTTGTCCACATCTTGACACACCCTGTTCCAGATTGTGTAGGTCATTGGTTTAAACGAAAGGAGACCCCCTATAAGGGCAAGAGCCAAAGGCTGTTCATACCATGACCCCCAAATCTGACCAGGGAGAGGATCCAGCTCGTTTTGAAACTCATATATGAACGACATGCACCTTACTTCATCATTATGCATACTATCAAAAGTGGGAAACGCTTTCTTATAGAAGAGTGATATGATCTCGTTCCTATACAGTTCTATACAGTTTGAAATATCTGGCCCCTCGAGAAGCATGTTTTCAATGCTTTCAACTTTAGTACTCATGATTTTTCTATAAGATTGGAAAAGTTCCATAAGATTGGATTGGGGCTGAATTATTCTTTCACCAGCATACCCGAAGGCATGCTCGCACATATCATTGAATAAATAATCAATTTTCTCCCTATATTCTTCCGCCAAATCATTCACGGAGCTGGAGGACTGCTTTCTAGAAGCATGTCCAACAAACTCACCTATTAACTTTCCAACTTCTACAGCTGTTTGTCGGAAAATCTTAATTAGAGCCTGCTGTTCATCCACAGAGAGATCCCTGAATTTTGTGCTCTTCATGAATGCACAAAATGCCCCTAGTACCTCATCATAAATTTCTGGAAAAGGACTTAGTTTTCGTGTGTTTGATATCATATCAGACATGCAAAGTAAGGCATCCATCTGCTATTTGGTTAATTAAAACAGTTAATTAATTTGATCGTGCAGAATATATCCTCCAAGCTCCAACAAGTAACTGCAATGCAAAATAAACATTTAAAATAAAATACTATAAATGAAGAGTGAGAATTCAAAATTCATCACCTTAGAGCAGTCGTACTATTCAAAATTCAAAATACTATAAACCTTAGAGCCATCGTACTATATATCTTCCCAAAGCCATCACCTTACTACTAACCCCATACAGAAAAAGGTTAACCCCTATTCACCATTTTTTATATTAATATACCCAATAATTGATATTTATAAATAAGCTCCTCTGCACCATTCAAAACAGCGATCCCATACAAAATTTCACAATAAACTAAAACTATGGAGATTCAAAGAGTAAACCCTTCAGCAAATTGAGATCTAACTCTATCATTTTTGTATGTTCCCCACATCATATGAGGACATAAGACGTAACAACTGGAAAACAATTATTCTCTTTTATAAATTCACATTCCTTGTAATTTTGCTTTCAAATTTTCTTGTCAGCTTCGTTGTTTGGATGTAATTTTCAAATTAGAATTAAGGGGTTAATTCACGTATACCCTCAAAAATTTTAAATTACATATTTTCCCTCTAAATTTTGAAATTACATATTTCTCCCTCTGAACTTCAAAAACTCACATATTTACCCATTTTATTGTCCTTTATATTAAAACACGTTCTAAATTTATAAAATATCTATTTACCCTTTTATTAAAAAGTATAAAATGCCCATTTAACTCCAATGTAAATCTGAAGGTTCCTCTACTACTGTCCGAATTGCTTTAGGATTTGTTTCTCGCTAGAACAACACAAATCTTGAAGCAAATACACACAAATATTAAAGCAACGTGCGCAAACCTTAATGTGATGCATGCAGATCAAAATTTCTTTGATATCTGTGCGCACTAAATTAGCACGAATCTTGAAGCGAACACGCAAATTTGAGTTCGGACGGTAGAGGAACTCTTCATATTCAAATTTTAGTTCGATCGGGTGTTTTATACTTTTAATGAAGGGTAAAATAGGTATTTATAAATTTAGAAGTAGTTTTAATATAAAAGACAATAAATGGGTAAGCATGTGAGTTTTTGAAGCTTGGAGGGTGAAATAGGTAATTTCAAATTTTAGAGGGGGAAATACATAGTGAAGAAGCTGGTATTTTACCCATACTTCAGCCCTAATTTCTATTTGGACTAATCAGTGCGTTATTTTTAAATTATGTTTAAACATACGTCAGATTGAGTGTGTTTTCTTATTGAAATAAGAATATTTGCACATCTTAGCTGCACTAAAAATAAAATAAATTCAATATCCACATTTCTATTAGGTTTGTGGTTAAGAATCAAACCCGCATGAAGTGGATCCATATATACCACTTATTAAGAAACCAATTATATCTATCACATATGCATGAAAAAGGCTTCTCAAAATAACTCCATCCATATTCTATTTAAGCATATGTTTATATATATTAGTGATGTAATTAAATCTTTTACATATCTTCCAAACTGATTTTATTATTAGTAAGTTTTAATATATTCTTATTAAATTATACAACTAAATCGAACTTTTTAGAGTAAAATATAATGTCACATTTCAAATATGTCAATTAAAAGATAATATAATAATAAACTTTGTTCCAAAATTATTTTTTCTCGTTTTTTCAAAAACTTTTCATTTTTACAAAAGAACTGTCGAAACAACTTGTTGCATTTTATTACACTTTAATAAAATTTCAATTTCAAATATCAATTTTGTACATAACCCATAGTATAATCCAATATGACAGGAAAGATTTGTATAAAGAAAATAAGACATTATTGGTGGTACAAGATAGATATCAAAAATTGATTGTCCACTCATCTCAAAAAGATCTCAATTTTTTGTAATATATCAGCGTAAATTTACTTGATGAGAAAATTATTGGTGCTAATGTCTAACTATAAAGTTATGGAAAAAAAATAATACTACATAACAGGATTAGCAAAAAGTTGCTATAAAAGTATGTAAATACATATACATATCCATATAATAAACTGAGCATCTATATTAGATTTGCTATATAAATTGAGCATGCACATCATATTTCATAATATAGTTTTAAAGAAAAAAAAATGAGTGAAATACCTCAACACGTGTAGAAAGGGTAAGGCACAAAATACAAATATGTAAGCCGTAATCTTATCCTAGATTCCTGTTGTTGAGAGTAATTGAATTAATACAAAAGATATACCTTATTAGTCAAGTAGTTATTAAAAAAAATAGTAATATACCTCTGTTACGTTAAAGACAAGCAAAGAGAGGCTCAAGTACACAAATGAAAATCAGAGGTCTACTAGTGGCGACTTTGGTAATAAACTGACAAAGTAAAGGAAATTCAGGATTAGATTTCAACTTTTTTAGCAAAATCAGAAAAACGATAAAGCCTAAAATCAGGATTGAGCCTTAACATCATGACTTACAACACCTTTATAGATGGGCTGTGCAAGAAAGAGACTGAATTATGTGGATATTATTGATATCTAAAGGGCAGTTGCCTGATGTGACATTACATGGGCTATGCAATGTGTAATTGAACAGTCATTGGATTTTCTAGAAGTCATGATTTTCAAGGGTATGAGTCTATTGTCATGTCCTACAGCTCTCTTATACATGGCATGTGAAAGAAAGGTGAAATTTCCTGACCTAACGAGTCTAGATCACAATAAATTGAGCATGTACATCAGAATATAGCTTTGCGAAACTTAGAGAGAGATGACAGCAGCCGCTTACCCAATACTGTTGCTCTATCAGGACAGGTGGTTTGTTCTGATGTTGTCGACCGAAGAAGAGAGAGGAAGAGGAAGGAGAAGTTACTAGGGAAGAGGGAGGAAGTGAACACTTTAGCAAAGAGTGAACGCTTCAAAATAAAAATCCCCTAGTAATATTTATAATAAACTAAAACTATGAAGATTCAAAGAGTGAATGATTTAGCAAAGTGAAATACTTTGGATAGTATCTAAGTTTAGGAATAAAGAAAAGAAATGAGAATAGGTAGCAGCCGGAAAACAATTATTGTCTTGTACTTGTAACTTGTTTGTTGAAAATACATAATCTTTGCCTGTGCATCAGTAGTTGCATGATCAACAATTAATTTTTCTTTCAGATTTTCTTGTCTATTTTGATGTTTTGATCGATGTATATATCCTTCAATTTAAAACAATTATAATTAATAAAGAAGTTGATCATGTGCTTCTCAGCTGGACTTCAGTCCTAGTTTCTGTAGGTGCTTATTAGTACATTCTCTTTAAATGTCTCATACTTTCATATCTCAATCGTGTCTAACATTTTGATCATTGTTCTTAAAGTCCAAACAGTAAATTCGAACTATTCAACATGATCTCCATGGCAAACTTTAATTTTTAATTTTTTTTACTATTTTATTATATAGGTTTTCAAAAGATTGTCAACCATCCAAAAATAGTGATTTTGTCCCTATCTAAAAAATATTAAAAATGTTAAAAAAAATGTAAATCATCTCGAAGCATATTTTAATGTAAAAAATATTAAAAACATTCCAATTAAACAGAGTGTAAATTAAAGGATGGAGGCGCGCCTGCGAGCATGAGCTCTAACAATTATACATAGTCAATTAAGACAAAAGCGGTGTATGAAAGGTTCCAACATTTATACACGTACGTTGCCTCATAAGCAACCGTGTACCATTAGAAACAATTATACACGGTTATGGTTAACTGAACCATGTATATAAATAGTTAACTTTTTAGTCAAAGAGAACATTAATTCTAAAGTGAGATACTTTGGACAGTGCTCAAGTTTAGGAATAAATAAAGACCAACTTTTGGATTTTTGTATGTTCTGCACATGAGGATTGGTAACAAATATTTTTGGTGGAGTAGAACAGCTAGTTTAGGAATAAATAAAGAACAAAATTCTTAAACTTAATCAATAAATTGTTTTTTTATGCACATGAATATCATACATGTTATTGTGATTGATCCAAATAAATATATATTTTTGACACAAATGCATACATTACATATATATTTTAAACCACCCATTTATTAACAATATTCACAAGAAACTTTTCATTCATATTTTGAACATGTGAATTTCCACACAAAGTGAATTAAACCACTATACCAAAAACTTGTACTTTATTTCGATACAAGTCATTTCAAGATTCTTCCATTTCTAAAAATTAGAAGTCGGTTGGCTTGCAAACTAGTTTTGAAATTAATTTTATTAATTCAATGATATAATATTTCTTCATTCACGTTCATTTTATTTTCTTGTTCCTATTGTCAAAATTTATTTAACATTTTAATTATAGATTAATGAAACTGCCAATTGATAAATTTTGACTTATCTTAAAAAAATATATAATTAATTATATTTTAGATTAATTAATTTTGAATAAAAGGGGAAGGTTGAAAATTGATTCAAAATTATTTTTAGTAGATCATTGCATGAATTGAGTTGGTTTAGCAAATAATTAACGATTTTTGAAGGTTGTTATCACATATGCTAATAATTAAGATCAATTTTAGGTCATGCATGTCAATTTTCCTTTTATCCTAGTCACTGTAGTTAAGTTTAAATTCGGCTTGAGTTGTGCAATATGATTCAGGAGCTGAAAAGTTTGTACACATAAATTGATGGAGAAACAAAGAGGAATACTATATAGGTACGTTATGCGCTGGTTAGATTTATTATTTTACTAATTAGTCATTTAGAGACTTTGAACATCAAAAATAATTTATCTAGCTTGTGAAATTAGGGTGATTTTAAAATTTTGAATTCACTATATTAATAAGTAATAGTAAATCAAAATACATATTATAATTGAAAACATAATAACTAATAGTATGAAAAATTAAGAGGTACCCGAGAAATATGTAACAACAATTTTAACAAACATAATATGTAAATTATTCATAGTATAAATAAGTAAACTCCAGATCCTAAAACAATTATAATCTACAATATCTACTATTTTATTATATCTAAAATTATAATAATTTTTAATATTAGTTTGATGTGGCAGCATTGATGCGATTCATTCTATTTTTCAAAGAAAATGATTCAGTTTTTTAATTTCAGAATAAAAAAATTTGTATTTGATCCTGACAAGTCATCACACATTGCTTTCAATCTCTCATTTTCTTTTTCTTTTTCTCTCATTTTCTTTTTCTTTTTCTTTGTCAGAAACCTCGAAGAATTTGAATCTTATCTGCTCCAAAGATGTTGTCTCAAGAACCTTCATATTTTCCCGATATGCAACTTGTTGTTGCATTTGTCTATTTAGACGTGCCGTTTCAGCCCACAGCAAAGATCAATTGTCATGAAACGATATATTCTTCCTTCTTTTGAATAATGCAGCCAATTATTGGAGTTATGTATTTCTATTAGAAAATTTCAAGTTGAATTTCGAACCTTCAAATTTTTGACATAAAAACATGTTACATTACTTTTTTTTTCTTTTTTTTTTTTATGAGAATAAGTTGGTGTCAAAGCAGAGACATGTTATTATCAACTGGTATCAAAGAAAGTACCGAGTCAAAACAATTGTTATCAGAGCAAATCTGAGTCATAATTAACAAAGTTCGATTCTCCAAGAAATTGATATACATGCTCAATTAATTTAGGTAATATTTTTAGAATTTACAACTAATTAAATCAAGAAAATAGAGGAAACCAGTCAGAACAATTATAAAGGATGGGGATCCGACAATCTTGACAACCATAAAATATAACTTGTAATTTAGAAATTTGGCAATTAATATAATGAAATTTCATACAACTTTTACGTTCGTCATATGACTTGAAATCTTACCAGCTCATATCTAGTTAATGTCTTCTGATAGTCAAATAATATTAAAAATGGATGAACTTGATATACAATTAGTATTTAAGGCAAACATTATGTATGTAAAAAAAATTTAGAAAATTTCTTTGACTTAATTTGACTAAATGTTATCAAAATTATTGAGCTAAACTGTTGGCAATTGACCTCCATATATATATTAAAACTAGATAAAAGATAAGAAAAAATTAGGATGTACTACTACCCAGCTAAAAAGTAAAAAATAAAATAACAACCAAATATGAGCTAATTTTTTTTATATCAAAACTGTTGTAAATCAAATTAAATATGATTTATGTAGATGTTCAATCTATAACTCTCAATATTAATTCTCATTCATTGTCTCATTTCTCCACTAATATGGGCATTTATTTTCTCATTAATTATTATAACTTTTTATGTACATTTTTTAACCTATAAATGGAGAATTTGTAAACCAAGTTAGCACAAATAACCAGGTGTCAAAGGCCAATGGTTTGAATGAGAGGAACCCCCCCCCCCCCCCCCCCCTTACAAGTAGAGCAAATATGCATACAGATAGGTGTCTAAGTTTGGAATAAATAAAGACCGGATCTTGGATTTTGAATGTTCCCCACATGGGTAATAGTTGGAAAGCAACTATTCTGTTGTCCTTCGGAGTCCTTGGTAGGAAATGCATATTCGTTGCTTTCATATTTTCTTATGTATATTTCATACTAAAACAATTAGAATTAAGAAAGAAACTGGTCATGTGCTTCTAAGCTGGACTTAATGCCAATTAAAACCATTTTGATGTATATATCATTCAAATTAAAACAATTAGAATTAAGAAAGATATTGATCATCAGCTAATTCTCAGCTAGCTAGACTTGAGCCCTAGGTTTTAAAGTTGGTTCAAATGTCTCATGTTCTTCATTTTTCAATCGTGTCTCATATTCTTATCATCGTTTTTAAAGTTCAAACAGTCAATCCGGACTGTTTAGCATGATCTCCATGTTTAAAATATGCTTGTAGAAGCAATTTCTTTTTTATTAGATAAGTACAAAATTATTGTTTTTCAGAATATTGTAAACAATCCAAAACAATGATTTTGTTTCTATCTAAAAAGACATTTTTAAATAAAAAGTTATGTATATGATCCTGACACGTCATAATACATTTTTTATGGTTCCACTTTTTTATTTTTCCTGACAAGTTTCGAGGAGATTACTTACGGGGTAACGGACCCAGGTAATTATTTTCTTTATCTTTGCCTCTCTTTTTTTTCTTTTCCTTTTTCTTTTTCCTTTTTATTTTTCTTTATCGTTGCCTTTTTCTTTTTCCTTTTTCTTCCTTTTTGTTTTATGCGACGAGAACCTTTTATCTTTTCCCATGTGCAACTTGTTGCATACAGATACAAACAGATTGTGCTAATTCCTCATGTTGGATTATTATCCAGCTAGTTTTTTGTTTTGTTTAATTATGTACTGTAGTTTTGGAATTCTTCCCACGAGTCAACATTAATTATTCCAAATTAATTTATTTACCTTTTACTCCATTTATTTCCATAAATTTTACTTCTTCTAGGACAATTTAAGTGTAAAGTATAAACTTTACTTCACCTTTTACTTTATCATCAAACATTACACGTTTAAATTTTAAATAAACGTAACGCCTTAAAAATTCAATGATTGATGTTGCACAATCTAGAAATATCTTCAATTCTTCATTTCTTCTTTGCAAAATTTAGAAAATTTAAACTTGAATCATTCGTTGTAAAATCGAAGCAATGATAAATATGATTGTCCTCCCGGTCATAATTTACAAACATTAATATACGCATGTGAATTTATAAAAATATATATATATATATATATAGGGTCCGGCTAATTTGCTGCCGGCAGTGCTGCCGGCCCTTTTTCGTGTTTCTGATGTCCAAACAACAAATCTAAACCGTTAGATGTTTAATCCATGTTTAATCCATATTATAATTAATTACATTTTTTGGAATTTTTTTACTATATATTAAGCTGATTTGAAAACTGCTGATTTCAGTAAATTTCTGCAGCATTGAAATCAGCGGTTTTCAAACCAGCTTAATATATAGTAAAAAAATTCCAAAAAATGTAAAATTTGGTCTCCAAGTAGATTATAATATGGATTAAACATCTAATGGTTTAGATTTGTTGTTTGGATATCAGAAACACGAAAAAGGGCTGGCAGCACTGCCGGCAGAAATTTAGCCAGGCCCTATATATATATATATATATATATATAAAATAAGGTCAGTGAGAGAGAGTTTCAACATATGTTCAACTGTTTAACTTGGATAAAATTAAATAGTTAATCCGACGTTGAACAATAATTAATTACTTTATATGTTTTGGGGTCTTGAAACTACCCATTTTCAGAAATAAAATTGCTAGTGAATGTAGAATTACTCATCAAAAAAAAAAAAAAATTAAATCTATGTTTGAGAAACATGCTAACAAAAAAATGATCTCCCAAACAGCTATTGTGATAATGTTAGGATTCCAGTCCAAGCTACAGTAATCTGTTCACCGTCAGATCGGAGTTAAGATCGGTGCGGATCATAAAGCGTAGTTTCTGTCTCCTCTCCCGTCTACTTTCTATTCGATCTCTCTACAAAGGTTCTCTCTCTCTCTACGCTAATGGACCCATCGGATCCGACCCCACCATGCATGTGCCCACTATGAAATCCACGAAGAAATTGGGTTCGGATTGCGATGATGATGAGCCGATTATCGAGCCTGAACTTTGTCACAGTTTACAGCGCAATATGCAGGTATATCCATCCACTATTTTAGTAACGTTACGTGACAACAAGTGGCAGCCCTTATGGCATAGCAATTAAAACAATTGTTACCTGTTGATAATAAACAGTTAAAAATGCATACCGGAAGAAGCAATAATAACAAATAACCATAACTGAAACAATATAAACCAATATTTTTTAACATTTTTATTATATTTCAATTAATTATTTTTTGAATCATTTGGATCGACAAATCCTGAATAGGGCCATAATTACTCATGTACTAGCTACTATATATTGTATTCGCTACCTACTTGTTCATCAAATTATTAAATATGCATTTAAATTAATAAGTTCAAAGATCAAAGGTGCTCAGTAGTGTTGTCTGTCCTATATTGTATTCGCTACCTACCTGATTTTGTTTTCCAGAACTCTCCACAAACAGGATTTCTCAATAGTGTTGTCAATATTTGAAAAACTAACTGTTAGAATTAAAGTGCTTAATGCAACTGTTAGAATTTTGACCACCCCATTTATAGCCTGCTTTGTACTTGTCTGTCCTCGTATATATTGGATGGCTCCATCAGCATTCTTTGTGTGCCCCAAAGAGTATCTACAAAGCAAAAGAAATACCAAGTAGCAGAATAGAAGAATAAATCATGAATAAAAGGGAAGTATAACATTCATCAGCAAGATCAGAATGTGTGATACCTTACAATATGAACAACTAAAACAGTAGCCGCAACAGATCGAGAGGCCCACCGCACCGATGAAAGTCGCGACTCCATTTAAACGCTCCTATGCTCGAATAACACGAGAACATAATTACATACAAACAAATTAGTCCATCGAATTAATTTATTCAAATTATAGCCCAAACTGAAATATCCACCATCATTTTATGTTTGACCATAAGCTGCTGTTTTCCTCCCAAGATAAAATAATTTTGCCAAGAATATTATCGTCTTAAAAGTTCCAATTTACAGGTTTTACAAATAGTTAAGTAAATATATTTTTAAGAGTGAGGCTACTGTTCTTTACAAAGTGCACATAGGTCTGTACTATGGATTCATATTTTTGTTGTTAATGTTTAAACAGTCATTCTGAACCATTTCACATGATTTTCATAAGAAAATGTACTTGGAGACTTTACATTTTAATAACCTTTTTACTATTTTCTTATAGTTAGAAAATCACTTCATCTAAAATTTCTGGATCATATGAAAATAATGATTTTTGACCTATATAAAAAGATAGTAAAAGAAATTTAAAATTTGGTCAGTAAATACATTTTTCATATGAAGATCATGTTAAACGGTTTGAATCAACTGTTACGAATTTGAAAACAAAGATATAGAACCATAGCACGAACCGATTTGCGCATTGCAAAGTTCCATAGCCTAACTCATTTTTCATTAATTTTTTTGTCAGTGAGGCTATGGTACTGTAGATAGTGCATAATGGTCCATACTATGAATCAGTATCTCTATTTTTAAAGTCCAAATAATCGATCTTTTTTTAACATAAATAAGAATTACCGCAACGGAAAGCATCTTGATATTAGAGGTTCCTTTTAGTCTAGTTCTTCTAAACACCCTTGTGTTTGTCCTGCATGCCTTCTTCGTGTCTAGCCTCTGAAAATGCTAGTTGAAGATATAATGGACGTGCCTCACTGATTCACAACTGATGTATCTAGTTGAAAATACTGGCACAGCAGCACAGTTTACTGTTTTCTCTTTTTTCTTATTTATTATACTGTCAATTAGCAACATACCCTGTGTTCTTTACTGCTATTTATTCTCCCGTAATCCAACAGAAAAATGCTTAAAACAAACGGAAATGATTAGGAAGTACACTCATTTGTATTAAGAGAGGACTTACCAAAAAGCTTCTTCCCTTCTTACGTGGGTAAGTATTTGAACCAAATACAGCTTTCCTGTTTGACACATCTTACTCTATCTCCGCTAATTCCCCGGCCTCTCAATGTTGGTTTTCAGCATAGTTTCTAGCCCTTTTATCTATATATAAATAAAACAAAGTAAATTAATAAGAGCTAAAGAAATTTGAGGTATTGATGGAATAAGAAGCTAAAAAAGGGAGAACAAGCACTTACACCACCATATTCCTCCATAGCAGAATAGTTATGCTCTCTAGTCATCAAGCTAATTAGCTCTTCACCAATACCAAAGCCATTACTCCCCCCCCCCCCCCCCCCCCCCCCCCCCAACAAAAATGATGTAAGACAGATGCTTTTAAGATAATTGACAGTGACAAAAAAAAAAAAATTCACACAAAAAAAAGATTAAATATGAAATTTGATGGAGTTAGGACCTGGCAAAGACATTGGTCTAGTACCAGCCTCTTTAAATAGATATGCCGCCTGATAAATGAAAAGGCCAATATTATAAGTAGGATTCTGAAATTTTTAACAAGGTGTTTTATAGATAAACCAACGTCAACAAAATCCAACCAAAATGACTTATTTTGCCAAACATATATAGATACAATTTTTTTTTTAACTTGTACTTTATTTTTATTTTTTAGATCTTCTATATTTTATCTCAGATCCATGATTATATTTGGCCTTCACAACATGGAATGAAATCTATTGGCCACTGGATAA
Source organism: Carex pumila (assembly GCA_033356055.1). Lineage (NCBI taxonomy): Eukaryota > Viridiplantae > Streptophyta > Magnoliopsida > Poales > Cyperaceae > Carex > Carex pumila. Next base: position 57,000 of record JARJHM010000527.1, on the reverse strand, counting down.
TATTCTCTCAAGAGCCAATTCCTACGGAACTGGTACAAATCACGTCATACCTTTTTCCCCAGCAAACAAAATGGCAATATTGGTTAATTAGTCAAATAGTTAGGGTGAATGTATTTGGGTTTTGCTAAATAGATTAAATATTTTGATTTTTTTAGAGTCATGTTAGATTATGCAATTCATGCACATGGTATTTATGTCATGTTTATTCACATTTATGTTTTAGGGTATCTAAAAAACAACATATAGCCTATAAATTGGAATCTTGTTATTTATAAATTAAATTTGTGTTCTCTCTTGCAATATTAAATATATGAAGTTCTTATCAAATACTAACAAACCTGCCATCCCATGCACCTTTTATTACCGTGATAAAATTAGTACTTTCCTTTTTACAGGACCAATGAGAGGGTATTGAAATGAAAGAAAAGGAGACACTTGATCCTATTTGAACCTTTTTTTCTGTTTTTTATTATTATATTTGACCTTTAAAATAACACATCCATTGTATCTGTCTACTTTATTAGACTGGAAAAACAAGCATCCAAAAATTAAAGTATTGGTTGTGCATGATTAAAGGTACTAAAGTAAATATGCTCTCTATATCGGATAAAAGCTTTCTAATGGGCCTCTCTATATTCGTTTTAATGATTGATGCACAATTCTATCTAAATTAAACAAAGAAAATAATGATATTGATTGGAGTCAGTAATTAATGGATCTGTTTCAAGTGCCTATATTTATTGGTAGGATTTTGGCAACTAAAATATTATTTAATTTTATTCGTTCTTAGTGAAAATTAAAATTGATGGGAGTTGCTTACTTATGATTAAAAGAAAAGAAAAAAAAGATATTATAATGTTTTGAAACCAATTTAATTAAATATTATAGAGCCCAAAAACAGAGAAAACAAGAATTTTTGCTTTATTCATTATAGGAAGAAGAAGAGCTTGCAACATCAGTGAGCTATTGTGAATTCCAAAATACAAAACAATTTAATCAAGCTGCGATAGTATAGAAGGAAAAAAGGTTAAATACCAAAAAATGAACAAAAATAGAAATAGAACTTACACGCTACCGTATCAATTATTCTATGGTAGCTCCCCTGGGAGGAATATCGAAGATTCTCCCAGAGTATCTCAGACGACAACCGGAACCCTCATTGGAGTCCTCGCCCAGAATCCTCACCGTTGTACCAGCAGCATTCCATCTCTCTTCTCACAGGAGATATGACACCTTGTCTAGATCGAATCCACTCTGTTCTCAGAATTTGGAAGGAAAAAAGACACAATGGGATAAAAGCAAAGCAAGAGAAGTGTGAGTGTTTTCTATTTATACTTTTAATGAGTAGTCTCAGTGTGTAGTTTTGATATAGAAAAACAAATAAGGCAGTAAGGCACATCAGAGAGAAATTTTTCTTTCATTATACTATATACACCCTTATTTAAATGACCATACATAAGTATCCTCTAAAGTTTACCTTTATTATTGATATCACTATTTCCTTTTTATTGGTCCTGCTTTTGTTTGCTTTCCACCTCTCTTTATAAATCTGAAAAATAAATTGCAAAAATATCTATTATATTGTTCATGTCCCTTCATTCCTTTATATTTTGTTACTCTTTCCTTTCATCTAAAGAAAAAAATACAGAGAACAAGAAGAACAAATAAAAATGAAATGGTAGCATAATTTTATAAGTCTCTCTATAATTTCAATTCATCTCTCTCGATGGTTTTAAAATGCAATTTTATCTATTTGTTGCTGAAGAAAAAATAGAAATGAGATATGTATGCGACTCTGAAAAGTCATAAGAAATGACATATTTAATTTTGTTGTGTTTTCCATAAAATCTTTTTTTGAAATAACTCCCACAAGTGTTGAAAATATAAAAGAGCAACAAAAGATAAAAAAGAAAAGAAAAAAGCATGCATTAAATAAGGGTAAATATGGTATTATGAAACAAAAGCTTCTCCTTGCACTTAGTAATGGAATTTGAGCGCCTAAAATAATCTACAATCAATATTTCTCCTGAATGAAATAGGGCATGTGGCCTGTCTTGCATTAGGGTTCTGACATGCGGACCCACAATCAATATTTCTAATTTAAAATTCCTCATTTCATGGTTACATTAGTAACAACTTAAATGTATTAGTTTGTACTTTATATAATGTGCAAACATAATTTAATTTGTATGGATTTATATTAATTGTTTGTTTCGTTTTTTCTTAATTTAAACTGAAAGTTTCACTCAATTGCAAAAACTTAACTTCTCTACAAAAATGTAATTTTAATTAACTACTAATTATTATTATAACTAATTAATTATTATTAAAAATATAAGTTATCACAGTATCAACAAAATTTAATGCAATTTAATTGTTTGGTTGTGCATCAATAGACTGTTCATTTTGAATCCCCAAAAAATTAAATCAACCCGATGAAATGTAAAATACATATGCTCAAAATCTTATAACTTTTTTATGATTATAAAAAAAATTAAACATTTTTTTTGTGATTATCAAGGTTATCTAGATAATAGTTGTTAAGTCATAAATGATCCCTCCCTATTTACTTGTAGTGAATACTACAAGTCAAAAGATGCATGTTTAGTTTTACCGAAGGCATCTAAAAGATGTAAAGTGGTTTTCATAATAAAAATAACTAATTTATAGTTCTTTTATTATGTACTTGAGATGATATTTTAAAATGAATTTAGCTATGTCATTGACCTAGTTTTAATTGATTAGATCACTAAATTTAAATCAAAGCTATGGAAACAAAAATATAAAATATGACAAAAATATGCACTAAACAACTCAATAAAATGAAACACAAAATAGTCGATATTTTAGTGCATCCATATTAATTTTATTATTATCGTCAGAAAGAATAACCCATCTATATATTTAGATTTGAACAGTCGAAACCAATAGAAATTAATGAGATGAAGGAGATTGAGCATTCCATGAAATATAGGCAACATTTTGGTATTATTTTGGTACAGAAACTTTGGTCCATGAAATATTATTTATGCATCATTAGGTTATATATGTATCTGTTTCGTCCAGAAAATATAAATATATAATAAAAAAATGTTTCAAATAATTAAAATTAATTAACTCCTTATAAAGAGATTGAGACCAATATATTGACTATAATCTATATGAATCACTGTTTCACTATCAAAATAATATAATTTAAAGAACCTATATTTTCCCATCTAAATATAGTAATTGAATAATTTCAATAACGATCTCAGCTGGGTACACACAAAAAAGTTTTAGTTGTAAGGATCTTATTTATTCAAGCGTCGTAGAAACTGGAAGCACCAATTAAATAATAATACTAAAGCAAAGCTATAGGTTCAATTCTACGAACTTTATTCCATTAAAGTTTTTTTGTTTTTGTGTTAGACTGAAGCTTTCTATTCTCATTACTTCACAGCTCTATACAAACTGAAAAATGGGATAAAAATTGACGCTGATCGATGCAATTTACATGCATGCCCAACAACTAATGCATCCTCTTTTTCTTTATTCTTTGTCCTCAGTAAACATATTCTTTCTCTCTCTTTTACTTTATTCTTTGCCCTAAGTAAACAGATTCTTTCTCTGTTGCTTTCTCTCTTTTTTATGCTTTGTTCAGAGGTTTGGCTAAATTGGACTTCAATTGCAGGAATTGCGGTTAAAATCTCAGTCAAACGGCTCACGCCTATGTAGTCCTGAAGCCTTCTTAATTTAATCATAGAAGGGTGAGAGAGTTACCTTTGCGTGTTACGACGAAATCAATTGTTGTTGCTGCTGGAAACCTACTCCCTTTCAGATCTACTATCCTGCATTTCTCCTTCTCAATCCTGCATTCCTTCCTCTGTTGAAGATTTTGTCTCAAGTCTCAAACACAAGGTATACAAACTATGTCTCATCTCATTGCTTTCTTCTGCTAGTGTGTTTGTGTCTGACGAGTCCCTGTATATAAAATATGCTATTATACATGCCATGAAAAAAGAGCATTTTTTACTTGTTCCATTGTTTCAGATCACATACATCTTTATAAAACAAATGAATCACACATGATATTTTTTTTTCGTAAGGTGGACATCACAACTATCTTCTACCTCGTGTCACAGAGCTGAGACAACCGGTGATATTGACGGCTCCAACAATCACAAACAACTTTGATTAGGTAATAATATATCCTTATATTGATTCGTTTACCTTTCTCTTTTTCTTTTTCCTGATTTTTCTTCTTTTATTTTCGTTGAAGTTGTAAACTATAATTGGTGACACCGATGATAAATTAGGAGAACATACATGGTTAAAAACACTAATAACACAGATTCACAACCTTGTACGAGCACAGTGTGTGTGAAAGGATCAATAAATTGTACATAATTTTAGAACTGTATCCAGATTCACTTTATACATAGACATTTAAAAAGAACTGTGCATAATTAATATCTCCAAAAAGCGTGCTACGACAGGCCGTTTACATGGTTCTAGAAAATGAACCGATTATTGATAATAAAGGATACACACACGGATATCCTTTTTAAAACCGTGCGTGATTTATTAACATCATATTCAGTTTCAGCAGAATATCTTTGTCTCATGTATCAAACACAAGGTATACTAAGTCTCATCTCATTGCTTTCTTTTGCGGGCGTATTTGTGTCTGGGGAGTCCCTATATATAAATATGTAATATATGCTATTATACATGCCATGAAAGAAAGGTCATATTTTAGTTGTTCGATTGTTTCAGATCACACCTTTATAGAACAAATGAATCAGACATGATATTTTTTTCGTAAGGTGGATAACAAAAGAAATGGGAACAGGGGATTGTGCCATCGCAACAATCAGTGCAATGTTATGCCTAAATCGTTTTATCCGTGTTTGGATTTCAAGTGGGTTTATATTTCCGAAATTTTTATTTTTAGGAATATGAAAATAAAAATAAAAATAGGAACTGTTGTGTGAAAAATTAAAAAATGACACATCTCAACACCATGAAAATAACGAAAAAAATATATTATCAAACTGGGACGCCTTCGGCAATCCCAACCCGAAATTTTTTAGAAGTACAAAGAAAATAGTGACATGAGAGAATTTTTTTTTTTTTTTTTACGTTTCTTGGTTTAGATGGGTAATGGCGGTCCACTTTGTTTTTTTTGTTTTCCAGGTTAAAATGTCCTATGGTGTCCCATTATAATTTTTTTTTTCTTTTGATTTGGAGATATGGCATGGCGTCCCGCAAGGACACCATGAAACCTAGGTGACTTTATATTTTTGAATTAGGTGTCCATGTTTACTTATTTTTACTTATTTGTTGTTCCATTTTCTTATGAATAAAAATTTCTATTTATATTTCACGTGATGGAGAGTTTAGATTTATAGAGATTGAAATCTGTCCACACAGATCTAAATGTGGGTCAAACGGCTTAATTGAAATTTGGAACTAAATTCTATCCGATACTAATTGAAAACCTCTCGCTCCCTATGTGGGAAGAAACAATCCTGTGTTGGTGTCATATTATTTTATTATTATTAATTGTTAAGCTATAATGGATAGATGTTATCTTCAGCAAAAAAAGATATATATTGACTTTGCAATAATATATATATATATATAAATGTTTTGACCCCATAGGATTTAATCGGAATGGGAGAAAATTTCTCGTTCAAATGAGAAAGCCGAGTTCAACGGAGGTGTAACACGATTTGACGAGGAAAAAACTGTGTCACAAAGTTAGAAGCACAGAAATTTGACGATAATCAAATTACACTGTCACGTAGTTGAGACGAAAGGTCATATTGACAGCTCCGACAGTCACAAGCAATTCTGACAAGGTAACGATCAAGCCCCTCTTTATATATTTTTTTTAGTAATAAATAATTAGAATAGATGTTGATTACTTCTTCAAAAAAAAGATATACCGAATCAATGATTCGGTATCCCCAGGGGTACTGAACTATAGAAGTATAGATTCAGTAACTCCTTAATTTGACTCCACTGTTATCATAAGACCACAGACAAATCTCAAAAAGAGGGGTAACGAATTCCACACCTAGATCGAATCTTAGGTTCAGTCACTCCAATTGTGATAGGTGTTTAGGGTTATACTCAAGGTTAGCAGGTACTTTTTAAATATGTTTAGCATTGTGAGTACGATCCTATTACTAGAAATGCAATTATCCATGCCACAAGCACTTGTGAGCATATATATAGAGTTTTTAATCTCATACCTCTCCAATTAATGGAGTGAGATTCCACAATGCCAGCTCCAGTGTCACCCTTGAGCCTCGCCTCAATAGCAATCAAAGTAGACAGCCTCAAACGGTATACACCAAGGTGTTCTAGAGAAGAAGAGAAGATTCAATATTACATGTACGATTCCCTTCTCCAACTCAAATCCTTCGACAATTGGTCTAACGATCTCAACTCTTGGATCGATCTAACAAGAGCTCGATCAACACAATTCTCCAACTCGAAGGAGAGGCGGCAAGTCTGATCCTTCATGGATCGGTTGGACTCACATCAAATCAGCTCGAAGCCGATCTATATTGGGTGCTCGACTTCCAACTCGATTGACTCCAAGTCGATTGGTGGAAGGTGAAGCTATGGCTGGCTGTGTAGAGCAGCAGAGGAGGAGACAACTAAGGGAGGGGTCAACAACTCTTCCTTTAGTTCTACCTAGCTAGGAGAGGAGGGGAGAGAGAGTATGTCTGTGAACTTTTCTATAACTAATGGCATGAGGAAATAGAGCGAACTCTTGAGTTTAATAGTGCATGAGCCTCATCTAATGCAAAAATACAATCTTATTCTTTTAATTAATGATCAGGTCAAATATTAAAATAACACAATGCTAATATAACTCACGATGGTCCAATGCACGATTAGTCTATCGAATATGGTTTACATAGCTAAATTTTAAGCTAGTCAAAGCCTTCTAATCCAAGCAAACTCTTCAATATGTTGACCTGGTCAAATAACTCTATTCCAAATGGTCAAATCCGCAGTTGACCATGTTTGACTTTAGTCAAACCTTCTTTTGACCATAACTTTGGTACTACAAGTCCAAGTCGCATGTTCTACATATCCACACGCTTATCTCTAAATTTTCTATCATATGGTGCATTCCAAATGACCAATTGAATAAGAGTACAATACTCCCTTGTGTGTTTAATAAAATTAAACAAACTTTCTTATTTAATTGAGTCATCCTTTGTACATCTCATGCACTAAATTGATTCGATTAATATGCATCACCTTTAATGTGTTGAATGAATGCTATATAATGTCCAAGATAATTACATACTTCTAGATTTTGCTATATGTTATCCCATAACATAATCAGCAGTAGCATTTCACATATGATATCTCAACCAAGAACTCTGTAGGTGTGACTAGTTTGGATCCTAATCGTGCTAGCAATGGAATCCAATTCCATAAGTCATGAGTAACATCTAGCATAATGCATCAGTACTACCTAATCAATACAGATGATATGCACCATACTACCAATATACTACCCAATCATTAATCCAATATAGACAATACCAAATATATTGCATGTGTTTTGTTTAATATCGCATAATATTTGTAATGTAAGTGCAAGTGATGATTGTGTCATCCTTGCCTATTTATCTATTATGTTTGTTGATTCCAAGTTTGATTCCATTTACAACCAACTCATTGTTGTAATGTGCATATATAATCATACTCTATCAATGGGCCCATTAAGATATCATCACTCATATAATATTGAAAGATATGTATATGAGGGATATTTGTATTCTTGACAGCGAACTTCTTTAACACAAGTAACCTGTATATAGAAGCTACCCTTATAACACTTTGTTACAACAAGCGATAGACAACAACCTAATATATATATTTCTCACGTAAGAAAACAGAACGTCTCAGATATGAGACAACAATACCACATTAAACATTAATGACACAAACAAAAATTCTAGTTAATGTTCATGTATGGTCAATCCAATATCATATTCCCCTTGTATGCATCCATGAGATTAAACTAACAACCTTTACCCTGATATGTGAAACCTAATCACACATTTAATCCTCACATTGATCATAGTTGTAATTAGTGTTCCTTTCTAATTACATTGACCAATGATCATTTAGAGTTTATTACTTATATTCATTAGTGCTTCACAATTGAGAGTCCTTAACTCTAAATGAACTATTAAGTAAATAAAAACTTAAGAAACAAAATGTCAAGAATGTACCGTAAATGTACCGTAAGTTTCATCACTAATTCACCAATTTCACTTTTTTTATGTTTGTAGGTGTTTTTTTTTTAATTCTTTTATCAAACTGTACAAATTGTATTTTACGTTATAAAATTATATTTTTTTTTGACATGAGATATTCGTTACAAAAATTTTAATATTCAATGAAAAATAAAAGTTTCTAGTTCAAATAATTGATAGCATTAAATCTTAACAGAAATTGAAAAGTAAATTTGTTACCCTTTCTCTTACAGTTCGTGGGTGCTACACTGTTTCATGGTAATCTCTGACAAGTATAATTGCACAGTAATCTGTAGTAGAGATATTGTCGTAGACCAATTCCCTCGTATATGCTTCAAAAATCATTATGTTGCTACACTGTTTTATGCATGTCACGCGTCCTGAATTTCTAATGAGAAAGGAAAATAATCTTATTCAAATTTAATGATTCTTAAGAAAAAATGTAATTTGAGATGTACTTCAAAATATGTCGAAGTTAATTTTAAACTTCGTTATACACACACACACATATACATATAATATATGAGTAAAGCTAGGGTGTGATGTGCTCACCAAGAGAGTTTGGTGAGCACAACTCTAAAAGTTCATTGGATCAACTCCATACGCCGAATCCAAACCATTGAAATCCATGTACTTCATGAGTGATGCATATACATGCAAAATTTTGAAAGTTTCGAGTTTATTTGTTACACGATCAAGTGGTCAAAGAAATGAACATTTTATAAGTTAATTTATAAGTTATTTTATATATTCAATTTTTATTATTTCTTTGACCGCTTGATCTTGTAGCAAATAAACTCGAAATTTTCAAAATTTTGCATGTATATGCATCACCCATGAAGTACATGGATTTCAACGGTTTGGATTCGACATTTGACGTCGATCCGATATACTTTTGGAGTTGTGCTCACCAAACTCTCTTGGTGAGCACATCACACCCTAGCTTTACTCTATAATATATATATATATATACACACATATACATATATATATTTATATATATACTAGTAATCGTGCCTGTACACAGCAACGAGAGCAAATTATGTAGTACAAATCATTAAGCTCCTTAATAAAGATGAGAGATAATTTAAATCAAATTTTTAGTGAAAAATAGTTAAATACTATATTTATCTACAAGATAACACATGTGAACTCTAGTGTAGTGGTAAGAATTTTGGCACCAACAGAATCCAACTAGGTTCGAATTCCTCCTTCAGCAGAAAAAAAGAAAAAAGTGCGCGGTGCACAAGCTCAGTCCACAGGTGCCGTGCGTGGTTCAGAGGCGCGTTCCATTGGTGCGGCGCGCGGTCTACGGGCACTGGGATCATATGCGGCGCGACCAATGCATACTTAAGTGTTGAAGCTCATAATTTGAAAAATTCATCTATGTGTGATCTGGAAATTCAAAGGCTGAGCATCATTCCGAAAAAAAAACAGTAAATCAGGATCCTTGCAGGATCTAGACATTAAGCTCCTTAATAAAGAGGAGAGATACAGATACATACATATATATACACATATATATACATACATATAGACACACACACACATACATATATATTAATCTATGCGGAACTAACAATTTGGCTCAATTGATTTTATATTTGGTAATTATTAATCATAAGCAAGAAAATTGTTTCGTCTGCAAAAACTCCTTTGACTCAATTACTTAAAGGAACTAGGTAATGATGTTTATTTTGGCTCAAGTGTTCACTTTGTTCATCTGCAGAGAAAGAAGAAAATGGAGGCGCTAGCTCTAAGCACAGCAACTACCGCATTGAATTTGGTAGTTAAAACGGCAACAACAGCCATAACAGATAAACTAGGTTTGCAGCTAGGGGTGCAAGAAGAGCTGTTCTTTATCAAAGATGAACTAGAGATGATGCGAGCCTTCTTACGGGCTGCCTCAACACAGAAAGTGAAAGGGGAGGTGGTCACCACATGGATCAAGCAAGTCCAAGAGTTGGCATTTGATGTGGAGGATTGTCTCCAGGAGGCTTCTGTTCACCTAATGAAAAAAAGTTGCCTACCAGTCATGTGCTCGGTGAAGAACCGGGACCATATTGTGTCAGAAATTCGATTACTGAAAACTAGAATTGAGGATGTGAGTAAGAGAAGCGTGCGGTATAACCTGATTAAGGACAATGATGATCAAACATACAATGAGAGATCTTCTTCTATATCAATGGTCAATGTAGCTTTGCTTGTAGGTTTGGATGAACCGAAGAGAAAATTGGTTGAACTTATTACGAAGGGGAATGGGGATGTGATATCACTTGTAGGGATGGGTGGTCTTGGAAAGACCACTCTTGCGAGAGAGGTCTATGGCAGCCAGGAACTAAGAGCCAAGTTTGAGCATTTTGCTTGGGTCACCATCCAACATCCTTTCAATACGGAAGAATTCATAGAAAGCCTGGCTAAGAATATACCAGCCAATCCTGATGATAAGAAGCAATCAGATAAATTACCCAAACAAGCAACAATAGAAAAGGTAACTGAATATCTCAAAGAAAAGAAGTATTTGATTGTACTAGATGATATGTCTGATGAGTCAGAATGGACTAAGATAAATGATGTGTTACCTATGGGCAATGAAAAGCGAATCATAGTAACCACACGATTAAGGTCTCTGGCAGAATCTATAACACACAAAAGTGACATATATGAGATCAATAAACTTTCAGCAGAAGACGCTATTGATCTCTTTTACAAAGCAGTATACAAGATCCCTAATTATGATCTTGTGATTGATGATAAAGAATCACAAGATGATCTGCCTAAGGAAAGCAAGTGTAATATGAATGATGGTCCTAGTAGCACTGAGAAAACGGAAGAGGATAGTAAAGTGCAGAAGAAACGAATATCCAACGATATTACTGAGGAAGAGGGTAGGGAAATTAAAGATGATCAGCCTGACGAAACGGAAGAGGAAAGTGAGGTGGAGAAGAAATGCATACCCATTAAAATTACCAAGGACATGAATAACCTGGCTAATCTAATTGTAAACAGCTGTGATCGGCTACCACTTGCCATTGTAACTATTGGCAGTCTTTTGTACACCAAAAACAAAACAAGTGTTGAATGGAAGGCAATGCATGACCATCTTAGCATAGAGCTTCATAAGAACCGACACTTAGGGGTAGTGAAGAATGTTCTTAGCTCTAGTTATGATGGCATGCCATATCATCTTAAACCAAGTTTATTGTATCTAAGTGTTTTCCATAACCATAAGGAAATAAGGCGATCAAGAATAATAAGGCGTTGGATGGCAGATGGATATGTAATGGGAGACCGTAAAAGGACGGCATATGAGGTAGGAAAGGATTATTTTAATGAACTCATGGGTAGAAGTTTGATACAACCATCAGAAATGAGTACAATTGTCAATGAAGACATTAATAGATGTAACATTCATGACATAATGTATGAATTGATTCTTGCGAAGGCCATGGATGAGAACAACGTGTCACTGCTTGATGATGAAAACCTCATAAGCATGACAGATAAGGTGAGGCACCTTGTGATCACAGGTGGACCATGTATAGGGGACAAAGTCCTAGAAAGGGTGAAGTTGTCCCACATGCGATCCTTATCCATCTTTGGAGAGGTTGGAGACTATCTGAGTTATCCTAAAATGAAGTTGGTAAGAGTGTTGGATCTAGAAGGCACTTTAAATTTCAATGATGAAGACCTGAGAAGCATAGGCAAACTTCGTTACTTAAAGTACCTAGGTCTTAGGGGGACAAAAATTACAAAACTACCAGATTCATTGGGAAAGCTTAGCGAACTTGAGACCCTTGATATTAGAAACACAAAGCTAAGCTATCTACCGACAGCACTTACTAAGCTTCACAAGCTAAGCTATATACGTGCAGGAGGGGATGACTATTATGATCAACCAACACCAATAGAAGATTACGTTGACCATATACGTGATATCTTTGATAATTGGGAAAAAAAGGTCAATGATAAATGTTCACCGACTATTCAAGGAACAGCACAGAATATTGTTGGCATCATTAAATTCGTGTGTCTTATTCCTTTTTACCCTCTTTTACGTTTAGAAACGTTTTTGGATTCTAAAATAGACAAATTATCAATTGGGGTGAGGGTTCCTGGAGGAATAGGTAAATTAAGGTCCCTAAATATTATGGGTGTCATTGATATTGGTGAGAGCAAGAGTTTAGCAAAGGAGATGCAGAATCTTACCAACCTACGTAAGTTAGCAGTGTGTGGTTTCACCGAGGAGAATGGAAAAACATTAGCAAAGGTGATTGATGGTCTTAAGCACTTAAGGTCGTTATTTCTGGAAGCAAAAGATTACTTAGGCCTCAGGTGTTGCTTAGATTCTGTATCTTCCCCACCCAAGTATCTTCAAAGCCTAAAGTTGCACAGCGATCTTGGTGAATTGCCTGCTTGGATCAGTTCCCTTGAGAACTTGGAGAAGATACGTTTCAAATACACTTTCCTAACGAGAGAAATTAAAGCCATTGGAAAGCTGCCCAACCTGAAGATTCTCTATTTGTTGAGCCTCTCGATTAGTGATTTGAAGGAATTATGCTTTGGCAAGGGTACATTTCCAATGCTGCAGGTAATGATTCTTGAGGGACTATGGGGATTAGAATCTGTGTCAATTGAAAAGACAGCACTGAAAAGACTCGAGCAGCTCAAGATCACAGCATGCTGGGATATTAGAGACGATGGGGTGTCGGGGTTGGACTTTCTTCAACAACTCAAGGAGATGGAGGTGGTACAGGTGCAATCTTTTGTTATGTTTGACAAATCAAAAGCGGATGATAAAGCAACCATATATCAGCAAAGAAATAGCAGGTTTGTGAGCAACTTGCAGGAGAAACTCTCGAAGCATCCTAGAAAACCCGTCCTCAGGGTGATTAAAGAAAAAGTCCGGTTTGTATAATTTATAATATTTGTTAATTTGTTAATTTCTCAAATGGTGAGTTTGGAATTAATTTAAGGGAACTGTTGTTATTTTCTTCTTTTGATTTTTTCTAATGTATTTTATTTTTCTTTTGTTGGTGTGTAATAAATTGACCTGAATTTTTTTTTAAAAATTGCTTAGTAGTGACTACCAATTTTACAAAAAATAAATTTGTTTACAACATCATATATACAGCCTCTCCATCGGCTATAATTTGTCTTATATTGCACTTTTGATGTACATTTTTTTACCACTATGGAGAAACAGAACCATTATGTTCTTTATCCGAGAAAGTTTATTTGTAATCGATCGTTGGAGTCCCTTTCTACTGGTCTTTTGAACTTAGAAGATATTCCGATTTTCGTGTTTGTTTATTCATGTTAATTTGCCTCTGTGGAAACCTGAAAATTAGTTAAAGATATGTTAATTTCAGAAAAATAATAAAATCGGACGCACCAGAACAATCAAAATCCAAGATCACAGTTCCCCTATATTCATATATTAAATCATTAAATGAATCCAATAGAATATTTTATCTCCCAATAGATATATTGTGCAACTAATAATAAATACAAACGTGTAAATACCTATAAATAGCTCTATATATAATAGAATGATAGCTTGAAAACCTATACCCAATAATAAAAATTAAACGAAGAAATTTACAGTGGTCTTCTTTCCTCACCCGACATTTTTATTAATATCCAACTTTAATTATAAATTATCAAATTTGCCCCCATTTTCTAGCTTTTATTAAAAATACCCAAACCCTGCCATTAGGTTCACAGTTTGGAATTTTTATTCAAAACCGTTTACCTAGTGGCAGGTTTGGGATTTTATTTTTTATTTTATTTAGAACAAGACTCTGACATTATGTGGCTTGGGACAAATAATTATTTAGCATTTTTTTTTAGAAAAAAAAGTAGAGGTCTAGCCACTATTTTTCATTAATTGTACACCATGGGCATACTTGAAAAGTTGTTACAAAAGATTTTATATTCGAAGTTACTACATCTCCCTCTTGGTTTATTTATTGGGTAATTAAATTTTAGTGAAGGTCACCCAATTCTAATTAAAGTATGTCTATTGATGATAAAAAAAAAAAAAAAAAAAACTAATGTTGGTCGTTGTATGTCTACCGTTGATTAAACATTTAAGCTGAATTTTTTAGGCACTAAACAACATTTTTTTTGCAATTCTGATTTCATCGGCTATTTGGGAATGATCCTCGAGGCAAGGTCCTGACCGAATCGTCCCCCCTTTCCTAATTGGGGCCGTACGCGCAAATCTAACTTTCAAAGCCAAAGTTACGACCGTTTAAAGTTCAAAAAAAAAAAAAAAAAAATGAAGCTTCCATGCAAAAACACTGATAATGCACCGATGCTTTGTTTATTAATGTTAATTTACCCTTCATACTTTATTCTGATTTCTCTTTAAAAACCTGAAAATTAGTCAAAGATATGTTAATTTTTTCAGAAGAAAAAATAATAATCGGACGCACCAGAACAATAAAAATTAATCCAATAGATATATTGTGCAACTAATAATAAATACAATCTTGCAAATACCTATAAATAGCTCTATAAGCTAGAGAATGATATCCTGAAAACCTATACCCAATATTAAAAATTAAAGCCCTGTTCGGTCACGTTACGTACTATTTCTGTTGGAAAAAAGAATTCAGTTGAACTGAATTTTTTTTTCTCACGGAAACAGTACTTTTTAGTTCAATTCCTGTGCGCATGCCCATTCCCAATTGGAGACCGAACAGACCTGAAGGAAGAAATTTACAGTGTTCTTGTATACTCACCATCCATTCTATGAATGTTTTATGTTATTTGGAAAACAATTAAACGACAATTCTAGTGAATTTCTGATTTTTATAACTAAAAAAATGAGAGATGAAAAGCACGATTATGAAGTAATGACTTTTTTTTTATCTTTTTCTTGAGTATTAGAAACTGAGGCATGCTTTGGGGATGGTTATCATTAATCAAGAGTTTCAGACATCTATGGTCTCACCAGTTTCGTCATTAAATGGAGAAATTAATACATGGACTCAACCCGCTATTAGTTACTGTACACCAGTTTAGTCAAGACTTCAATGGACATAGCAGATCTCATAATTTTCTTCATTTGACTCAATTCCTTTGCTCTCATTATCTGAGAAACTATTACAATTTGGCTAATATACAGGACATCTTCTGTACTTTTTATTTTATTTTTAGTTATTATACATAGACAACTCTATTAGAGATCCACATACAAAATTAAGAAACTGCATCTCGGAATTTATAAGTGATATTTATACTTTTTTAATATCTATTAATTTTGATTTTAAATTACGAGTAAACCACCATTAGCTCAAGTGTTGTTCTCAATATTACAGCTATTAACTTTAAATACTAGACCAAGTCTATTGCATGAATCGCTTCTGCCACGTGGTGATCAGTGGTTAATTTGAGGCACAGTCATAGACATATATTTTGAGGCCCAAATTTATGACTCAAGTTCAATCTTCTAGAGGGAGGTCTGACTATAATAAACAATTAATTCTCAATCTAGAATAATAATTTTACCAATTTAAAAAAGTCTAAATGCTAAATCAATTGGTCTGACAAACTCTAATTTCACCAACAAATATTGTAAAACCCTAATATAAATTTGATCTGTAAACAACACTTTCTAATTTTACTAATGTACAACATACAAATTAATATAAAATATAAAAATTAGTATTAAAATTATAACCATCAAATTGAGAAATCGACAAATTAATAAGTAAAAAAATGATGGAGAGTTATACGGAATTGTGTAAAAGAAAAGGTACGATCAGATTTTTTTTTTTTTTTACCAATAGAAATGTTAAACACAATCATCGGATACAATCTAGAAACACTATTATTATAACATTTTGGTTGTAAATTAAACAAATTATCAGAGATGTCATACTATAGTTTTTTCTTAAAATGCTACAGCAAAAATTTTTAAATGTTGCAAATTATCAGAGATGTAAAATTTTTTTTTTAAATTCTCAAAACGAAATCACTAAACTAAATTTTTGATAAAACACTAAATAAATTCTCAAAATGATATTTTTTTTTATAGAATACAATATCAAAATCACTAAACTAAATTTTAAATGAGTAATTGAAGAGTAAAATAATCGATCAATTAATTTTTTTAATAATTAATATGAAATGAATAATATAAAACCCTGACTAAATAACATAACATAACATAATTAAACACTGTATTAGTTCAACTAAGAAAATGAGGAGCATCGTTGTTTCAAACACCTATTAATGTTTTATTGTATGATATGTGTTTGATAAAAGAAAATACAAACTTTTTCAAATCATCGATTTGTGCTTTCTTGTTATAATACATCTCTCTATTTTTTGTAAGTCATGTCTCTCATTTCTAAAGCACCTTGTAAATGGTGGATGAGAAGATTGAAAGGTCTGACATGAAGAGGAAATCATGTGTACATCAACTTGTATATAGAAAAGGTAAACTGTTTTAATTTGTGTGGCTGGCAATGGATTAAATCGCTGAAGATGTGATAGAAAGCTACCAGCGAGACAAATTTAAGTAATGCTTAATTAACATATCCAAAGCAGAATGTCTCAATGTTGTAGAGCATAAATGTCAGACTTTGATAATATATTCAGAGAGAAGTTCACTTAAGAGTGACTGAGTGAGAATTAATTTATTTCTGAACTAGTTTGCTTGTAATAGTAATTTTGGGCTGAGCTAGCAAGAAAGTTGTAAGCCTCAAGAGGTCTAAAGTTTGAGCTATTCAGTGTCACAGTGCTGGGCGGATACCATTTAGTATTTTTAATTGATTCATCCTCAGCCCAAACGAACCATTTTTCAGGCCTGCATCGCATTTTATTTTCCCAAGCACAAGTCAAATGCAAAAAGAAAATTGATAATGTAACAATATACATAATTAATGTACATCTCTTATTAATTCTAAGAGATAATATGTTTCTATTATGTTTTATTAAATCAGAATGCTTCCAATAACTAGTATTAATTCTAATTAATGATGAGTCATTTGTTCATGTCAAGTTTCATACTTAATTCATTCTGGTGTCTCTCATATCACATAAAAATTACCTTAGGCTCATGTATAAAATATTCAATACAATGGTTTTAATACTAAATCATGTCAATTGCTACTTCTGCCATTTACATATATATTATTTTATATTTTGAGCAAATGAACTACTCATCCGAGGACTTTTATAAAAATATTAAAATTTTCACAGTGAGTATAAAATTTTGGAGGAAATCAAAAATAATTAATAACTTCAAAAAGTAATTACTCAATTTCATAAGGTATATTTTGCAAATCAAAATTTTGATTTATTTTATCGTTTCACTTTTCATTAAGCTCATTTACTTTTTTTTTATGTTGTTAATTCTTGTGACTAGTCTACTGTAGGGTGCAAAAAGTTGCACAGCTAGGTTAGCTAATGGTGCGGGCATTTTTTTTTTTTTTTTTAAACGAGGGAATACTCCCGCATAGGTTCAGTGCTATAGTTCTCCAAATGACCATGAGTAGGGCACCGACCTCAGGGCATTCATTGGACATCTCCCCTGCATTCCTCCTGGTTCAACCTTGTGATGGGCCTACGTTCATGATTAGCCAATCGGGATTTTATTATTTGATTGTGGGGACGTTTTACTTCCGACGGGCGCAAGTCCCCGCCGTTAATTACATCAGAAAGACTTTTCGAGTCAAGCTGAATACCACATTCATTCCAGGATTTGTGCCTATTGGCTGTGAACTGAGTAATGGGGCTAAAAGGGCTCATGTATTGTCATATTTTAATCGTTTGGTTGGTTCTCGTTTATTTTGGTCATCTGTATGGCTATATGTATATGTATATATTGCATGTGGTCATATATGTATGCATCTATGTTCCTGAAATATGTCAGTTATTTGGAAAATCATAATGTTTGCACAAATGGGGGTATTTTTGTCATTTTATGATGTCATGGAAAGGTTTATGCATGTTGACATTTTAGTTATGATATAAGATATATGTATATATGTAATGTCTTTGGAGAATTTTATAATTTTATTATGGAATTAAGACATTTTAATTATGAGAAGGGCATTTTGGTCATTTCAGGTTATGGCTGAGGCTTGGACACGTTTAATTACTACTCAGGATTGTAGAGAATTGAATTTGAGTTTATTTGGAACTGGTTGAGTCGATTTAGACTTAAAACGAAGAAGTTATGTCCAAAAAGGACTGAAAAGGACTTGTCTGTGAAGTTTTTATACTTTCAGGGTCCTATTTATAAATTTTTAGGGACCTGAGGCTATAATTTGAGCTTTTTACAGGGTATGGAGTAAAAATTGGGTTTTCAAAGGCCTATTTGAAGAGGTTTTATGCTCTCAGGAGCTTATTTGTAAAATTCTCAAGGGCTTCTTTGCAAATTTTAAATAAACAGGGGGATTTATATGTAAAAAGGGTTCATTTGATCACATCTGGACTTTGAGATGTGCACAAGCCACTGGATCGAAATCATTGGGCTTCAGGATTAGTGAAGTGGGAGATTTGATCATATGAATCTCAAGATTTGAGCTTTAGGCTTCAATGAGCGTACTGGGCCTTCAATCGGCGCACAAAGTCTTAGATTTTATCGGATAGGCTTTAAGATTCACGCCATATCATCTTAATTCATTTAAATCATTATGAGTCACTGACAAAGGGTCCCATGAATCAGTAAACAGTCAATTCAATTTGAATATGGACCGTTAGATCAAGTTGGCGCTTTAATATTCGTACAAGCCCGATGAATCTTAGGGTTCATCTCTAACAGGGCCGAGGAAGAAGGGTTCGGGCCGGTTCCGGTCACGGTAGCTCCGACCAAGCACTCCATCTTGATCGTCTCGACGTCAGGAGTTGATTGGTGCCATTGTCGACGGTAGGAAGTCATCGGAAGTGTCGGTACAGGCTTCTACAGTGCCCGTCAGTACCGATTGAGGTCTAAACCAGTTTGAGTCAATTTCATTGTAGTTTCCTTCAATAATTTGGTGATTTGATATCATATAGAGGTGTAAAGGCATGCAAGAGTATCAATTGCACCTTCAAAGAGGATCTGATCATGATTCAAGTTCTTCCCTCTCGATTTCAATACCGGTTTGGTACCAATGATCAGTTCAAGGGGTTTAGAACTAATTCAATCATTCAAAGAGGTCATTTAGACCATTTAGAAGCACTTAGAACATTTCAGAATCATCAGGTCACTCTGAATTAAGTTCTGGTCAATTGAGAGGCATGTAAACTCATGTTTTCAGAATGTTAGATCCATTTTCTCATGAATTCAATACATGGGATGTGACTTTAATTTCACAGAATCAAAGATATATGTGTTAAGGAATTTTACTCAAAATTTCATGAACACCGGAGCATTATTTCTCAGTGAAAAGTTTTGTACAGTACCAGGGGTAATACTGGTAATTTTGCAGAATAAAATACAGAATTTTCATTTTTCAAATATGAATTTTAACAAGTCATATCTTTATGTAGGAATGTTCAAATAATGCAAATTTTAGGTCTATTTCATGTGATTTTGCATTCTCTACAAGATTGTGTATTTATTTTTGCAATTTCGATGACAGATCAGTCCAGACTTGCTGATTTACCAGCAAAGATCAATTATTACAATTTCATTGCATTTCTCTGTACCAGTTGAGTTTATATAACCTACAAGTGCTGAGTTCTTGTTTGTCTTGATATCAGGAACTGTTTCAAGGGTTTGTACCAAGACAAAGAGGTCTGGTAAGGATTTCAAGTACCATTTAATAGCTCTAAATCACTGCTTCATGTACCAGTATTAAAAGAAATAAGATCAAAGATTCAAAACTTGTCAAATCATCTTAGAAATATATTTAAAACATGTCAGGATTTGAAAAATGTGCAGGGAAGTCCCTGGTTTTCTTGAAAATCATGTTTACTTGATTAAAAAAAGGGGTATCATTGAAACTTCATAGATTTAAAGTTACAAATGACACAGAATAGCCATGGCTACTGCCTTTTTGCACTTTAAACCTTGGTTCCTCATTATTTACAAATTAGCCTTTTAAGTAGGATAATCTCACTGTTTTTCTGGTTTTACTTGCAAATAAACCCTTCTCAAGTGAAACATTATGTTGAGAACTGTAAAAGATGACAGCTGGCTCACTTTAAACAGATCTTGTGTGTTTATATTTTGTTTAAGTCACTTTATTTCCCTATTTTAATCATTTTTATAAAGAAATCATAGGTTTGAACAAGCAAGGATGCCAGCTGGCTCACTACACTTATTCTTATTCATAATTTGGTTATAAAGATGATTAAGTGAAGGCAGTAAAGAAAGAAATGCAAAAAAAATAGAAGAAAACATACTAAAAAGGTGATTTTTTATAAGATTTGTACTAAACAGTAAAGGCTTGGATTTTTTTTTTAAGTTTATATACACATTTTTTTACACATATTTAGATGTTTTTAGAAGGAAATATCAAAATAAAACAGAACAGAAAAGGAAAGGAGTACAATAAAACCAAAATTCAAAGAAAAGAAGGAGAGAGCTTTATTAAGCCAAGAAAGGCACATCTCCTGACCCTTAGGGGTCTTACATCATATTTAAACTTTCTATTACCTATTAATCAGGTTACTACCAGAGGAGAGGGAAGATGCTAGCTTCTATTGAGCTAATCTGCTGTATTTTAGGGCTTTTACAATTATATCTAGTCTAACAGAGCTATGGGGTATGTGTATTGTGTTTTGGCATAGGTTATGGGTGCCATTATATAGGCAAGGCTTAGGGCTAGGGTTTGCATGCAGCTGAGGTGGCTTCATCATGCACCTTCACTGTTTGATCAATGGTCATAGTGCCTTGGCTTCATTCATGCGCCTATAAAGCTGGGGATCACCCAATTATATCTTGACATGTCATTAATCATTGGATGGATCATTCTCAGCCTTTAGATCATCTCCAAACACAGAGGGAGGCATCAAAGCCCTTGATTCACTGGCCTTCAGAAGAAGGGTGAGGAATTGCGTGATTCTTCCTATCAGAGGCAGATTCCTATATTTTGGCATGACCTCAGGTCCTTGGGCACGTGTCCATGGGGACCAGTGAGGGTATCAACAGCTATATCTGTTAATTTGTCATCTTGTACATCAATGCAGTAGCCTTCTATGTGGCATCCCATTTCATTGTGTCTCTTATAAAATTGACACTCCAGACAGTGTTGCCTTATGCTTAAAGGGTTCCTTACCGAATTTCAGAACCCAATTTGTAGTACAACTCGAGTTCATGACTTCACCTTTCCTTCCTTCTCGGCTGTA
Source organism: Carex pumila (assembly GCA_033356055.1). NCBI lineage: Eukaryota > Viridiplantae > Streptophyta > Magnoliopsida > Poales > Cyperaceae > Carex > Carex pumila. The sequence goes on along the minus strand of JARJHM010000527.1, from coordinate 35,428 downwards.
ACTGGAGAGAGATATAGTTATTTGTGTTTGAGAGAAGGCATAGAGGAATAGAGGAAGAAGTACTCTATCGGGTGCAGGTGAACTTGAGCTCAATTCCCTTTTCATTTCCATGAATTTAGAACTTCAAACCGGGCTCAATGGCGCGAGAGAGAAGAAGGAGAAGCTGTCAGGGCCTTGGGTCCCGCTCGTCAGCCTCTCTGACATAGCTCCTTCTCTCCTGCTTTTCTTTCTTTCAGTTGCATAGGTATGGTTTATCATGGACCGTACCATTGACATCTTGGTGCACAAAGCTATGGTCGGGTGCACCGAATCCATGCATTATGTTGGGTTTAAAGCGTTGAAGCGCTGGGTTTAAATCCCATGTAGGGTTTTGGGTAGACTTGGTGTAGTATAGACCGTTCTATTGACATCTCGGTCTACAGAGATAATCATTCGTACTCCAAGCTTACCTATCTCAGCCTATCAGCGAAATTTCATATGAAAGGCTGACTGATGGGTCACATTTGTAAGGCTAGGTTTAATAATACCCAATTTATACCCAGAGTCATGTTGAAAATGCTAAGGGTGTAACACGTGGCATCAATCAGAGATTACCATGCCATCAAAATTTTTGAAAATTCATAACTCTTCAACTATTTTGAGTTAGAATCGGCATAATATATCAAAATTCATGATTCTTCATGTCGAATATTACCATGAATTTTAATATGACATTATCAAGTCACCTTGGAGAGCCTTCATGCATATTTGACATTTTTCAAATATAAAAATCATTTGCTAATCCCCATTCATTTAATTGGCGACATTTACTGGTTAGTTTTATTGATACTTGATTGGTATAATAGTTTCCTTATTGATATATATATATAATATAGTCTTATTATTACTATTTTTGTAAATTGACAAATAATTTCAATGTGTTTGCATTTTTTATGGAATAAATAAATAAATTTTCGCATTCTGTTTCTATAAAATGTAACCTTTCAATTAATTTGTGATCATTTTATTTCTGGTCGATCTTTTGCATTTTTTAATTATTGATTTTTTTTCTTTTTAACTTGCCAACCATATGACAACATTTCTTCATTACTGAAAACTATTCTTAGTCAGATTTTAATTATACAGAAAAATAAAAAGTATTAGGAGAAAATCTAAATTATAATTTCGGGTCTGTCTAAATTGCTGCTGGCAGCATTTTGGCAGAGGTGCTGCCGGGGCTATATTTAGCCGTGTGATGTCCAAATAACAAATCCAAACCATCAGATGTTTAATCTATATTATAATCTACTTGGAGACCAAATTTTACATTTTTTGGAATTTTTTTACTATATATTAAGCTGGTTTGAAAACCGCTGATTTCAGTAAATTTCTGCAGCATTGAAATCAGCGGTTTTCAAACCAGCTTAATAAATAGTAAAAAAATTCCAAAATATGTAAAATTTGGTCTCCAAGTAGATTATAATATAGATTAAACATCTAACGGTTTAGATTTGTCGTTTGTACATCAAAAAATAGAAAAAACAATGGCAGCACCACCGGCAGAAATGCTGCCGGCAGCAAATTAGCCACAGCCTATAATTTCAATCAATTATTAGAATATGACATCTAATAATGCCATTATAAAATGTCTGGACCAACAATTTCTGGTTTTGTATTTTTCCATTAAAGGAACTTGACAATGTCAAAATTGTGAACAAAAAAATATTTAGAACATACTAGAAACAAAATTTTCTTTCTTATCTTGATTTTTATTAATCCTATCAAAGAATTTGATTCCGTGACATTTCAGTAAATTATCTTGGCAAGGGACACAGGGATTGAAAGAAAGCGTTTATAAATTAATTGCCTCTGAAATTATTTTTCCTTTTCATTTATATCTATGAATATCATGAGTTTAATTTTGGGCGCTGACAATTGTTAGCTAGTCATAAGGCTGAAAGAAGCATATTTAAATTATAAAATTTTCATTGGGATAAATCATTACGAAGTTGAAAGATATATAGAAGCATACTGTAACTTGTATTTGGTTAATTTGATTCTCATGAAATTATGCATGCAAATAAAAAACATGTAATTCAATAACCCTAGTTAAGAAGCATTTTGAAAAGTTTAAGGAGAAAAATAGAAAAATATCATACAAAACTGAATGAACCATACATTTTATATAACGTTAACTATCCGGCTTGATATTTTTTTGACAAGGCCTCATAGTATTCTCTTTGCTGGAAAAAAATAAAACACAAAATACAAGTTATATTAGAAAACAACCATGTAGCAAAAGAATCAAGTCACCACCTCAAATTAAATTGGAAAAGAGAATAGAAAACCTCATACCTCGTCAGTAACAGATGGTGTTATTTTAGATAAAGCATGCTCAAAATGAGATGCCTTAATAGAGCATTCATATGACATACTGGTCTCATTTGCCAATTCTCGTATTGCAAACCTAGCTGCTTCATCCACCTACAACAGAGAAAAGCAAGGAAGGAAAACAAAACAACTGAAAACACAGAAATACACAATAATGATAGCATTTCATGCTGGTTTGAGGTTTTGGCTATGATAGATATAAGCCTCATTCCTACTTTTTTTCAATTTTATCTGAATTTAAAAATGATACGGATTTGTTTTAATTAGGAAACTATCAAGCAATTGGAACTAAATTTTTTGTCTAAGATGAGTTATAAGCATCTAAAAGAAAAAAGAAAAAAAAACAAATCATGGTACATAGCTGATCAGATCTTATTGGATGTATATAGAAATTGACACATGAAGTCCGAATCAACATCCCAGATGGGAGAGAGGAAGAGAGAGATTTTACCAGAGAGGCAAGGTCTGCACCCGATAGGTTGTTGCACCGCTCCATTCGGGCCAGAGCATCAAAGTCAACATCAGCATCAATGGGCCTCTTCCGTGCATAGGCCTTCAAGATAGCCACTCACTCGTCTGCACCAGGAAGTGGAACATATAGTATCTTTTCAAGTCTTCCTGGTCTCAGTAGTGCCTGATCCATCACCTCTATCCTGTCATATGATGATATATAAGCTAAGAATGATTTCATATAAATCCTGTCATATGACAATGTATAAAGCTAAGAATTATTCTTAACTAACAATTTGGATTTTTGTGGTATTCAAAACCCTTTTTAATCCTTTTATGCAATAAGATTTAGGTCTTTAATTTACACATTACACCCCATATATTGCATGCACATAAAGGTCACCATTTTAAATAAGTAAAGTAACACAGAATAGCTAAGACTGATGGTTATATTAGAACAATGGAAAAATGAAAAAAAACAAAGGTATTCATCCAGCCTACTGTCAAAATTTACCAACTTTGTTCATTATATCAATTTATGTTAGCAAGAACATGACATGAAGGAAGATCTGGGAATTATTAACAAAAAATCCCATATGATAATTTGTTATGGCTCATATCAGAGTTGGACTTTGTACCTGTTTGTGGCTCCAATAACAAAAACACCTTGACGGTTATCAGCCCCGTGAAGCTCTATCAGAAGCTAATAACCAAATTAAACAAAAAAATAAATAATGAATAAAAATTAGCAAGAGAGAGGGTGAAAAGAGTATTTTAGGTTTTGTATAGCATACCTGGTTCACTAGACGATCTACTACCAATCCTCCCTCTTCGCCTCTCCTTTTAGTAAGAGCATCTACCTAAACAAATTTACAAAAGATGTAATTTCAATTTGTTGGGAAATATCAAGGAAAAAAATAATGTACTCACTATTCTATTACTTTATATAGAAAGAAAATACTTCCATGCATTCTGTGGCTTTAACTTTCTCTTGCGACAGGCGTGTTGCCAAGGAATAGCAAACTACTATGCTCAGTTTTGCACCAGTCCAGTGCTGTGTCTTTATGGTATAGCCATAATATAAAAACTATATACACATTACCTCATCAAAGAAGATAATGCAAGGGGAGTTGGTACGTGCACGCGCAAATAACTTTCTGACTTCTGATTCACTTTCACCTACATATTTATTCAATAGTTCTGGCCCCTGAAACAAAGAAAAAATAATGAATCCTAATATATTTGAAAAGAAGCACAAAATAATACATCCTTCCGGTGTCCTTCAAGAAACGATGAAAGTGAAACATATCCCAATATATGAATTGTTAGGAAGCATCAGAATGTACTGTTCGGCTTTTTAATGGCAATTAAAGAATGAAAGAGCTAAAGCATATCCAAAACTAATGGGAAGAATGAAAGCTCTAATTCAACTACTACCCCCCCACACACAGTACAAAAAATTTCTGAAGAGACATATCTAAATATAAGAAATGAAAAACAAATAGTACCTTTAAGTGTATAAAATTAGCACCTGCCTCATTTGCAACTGCTTTAGCAATCAGGGTTTTTCCACAGCCAGGAGGGCCAAAAAGCAAAACTCCTCCTTCAAATTTTAATAGCATTTTCTTGAAAAATAAATGGAATAATGAATGGTCAGAACAGTTCAAAGAAAAACCCAGCATTAATTCTTACAAGAAGAATATAGTCTACCTCATAGATTTCAGGATTTTTTATTCTTTGAACAATGTATTCATCAAACACATTTCTTATTAAACTAAGGCCACCCACATCATCCCATGTCACATTAGGTATTGAAGAGAATCCTTCCCTTCTTAAAGTGGGTTGTACCATTTTAGCTGCATCCTGAAAAATAATAAAATATGAGAATTTGCAGCATCAGAAACAAGTTCTACGGCAATAGAAATCCAGATACAACTTGAGCGGTAATCTGAATTGTTGGTTTTGTCAGTATTTGTAACTGTAAATCGTTTATTATCAGTAAGGGCCAATATCACTTGAACTTACTTGAATGGCAACATGTGCTTTCATCATTTGTATATAACATAGACAATCAGAAATGAAGTAGAGTTGCTCTAGGCATTCTATTTATGATTTTCTAAATAAGAACAATTGCATTAAAAAAAAAAATTACCTCAAAATCAGCCATAGTGATGCTATGGCCCTCCATTTCAGATTTATCCCAAGTACACCTCCGCCAATCTTGTAGATTCAAGCAGGATTTTTTCTTATCAATTACCTTATTCATGGCCAGAATCCCAGCCTCGTTCACCAGAAATTTCAGATCAGCACCAACAAACCCAGGTGTTAACCTTGCAATCTTGGAAAGGTCAAATTTGCCCTCCAGTCTCATCCTGTACATACAACTAGTGTGTCAATTGCATAATTTATATGTGAATCAGGCTGAGATTGAACCATGCAGCATGAACTAGCTTCTTCGGTACACTCTCACAAGCTGTTCCAAAACAATAGAACATAAAAATAAATTACTATTTGGATTCTTAAGGCCTACCCTTGTGTCAACATGGACAATATATCTACACATGCAGCTTCATCGGGTACACTCAATACTATCTCCCGGTCGAACCTTCCTGTTCGTCGCAGTGCCTGGTCAAGTGCATCAGGTCTATTTGTCGCTCCAATGACAAGCACATAACCTGGTGGTTTATCATTTGACAGGTTTGGTTCTTGATCTTGCACACCCTGGTGGAACGGGTCCATGCAAGTAATCAGCTGGGTCACAATTCGTCGCTCCATCTCTCTCTGGAGGTTATCTCTCTTTGATCCAATGGCGTCTATTTCGTCTATGAAGACAATGGAAGGTGCTGTTCGGTATGCCTTTTTAAATAAGCTTCTTATGTTCTCTTCAGAGTCACCTGATATGAAAGATCCAAATAAATGAAAATTGTGCTAAAAGTTATTTGCAGCTTAAACAAGCAGTAAGTTATAACATAGCATCTAAATCAAGTTTATGAGAAATTCATGCTCATTGGAATATACTTTTGTGATATTGAAGCACAGGTTTACATTCAACAATCAGCAATTAGCACCATGCAAGGGGAATTTAAATCAATAAAGCTATCCTCATTTAAAAAGCTTACCCACATTCTTTTTCAAAGGCAAAAAAAAGGAACAAAGCCTTACATAATAGTTCTTTAAAAACTATTAAGATCCTTTAGAAATAAAATGAAATCCAATAGTTCTATAAAGAAACAAAAAAGAAAGTGCATTTAGCATAAAATTATCTAAACTAAGAAAAATCAACACCATACCCGAAACACCAGAGACGACCTCTGGTGCAGAGATCTGATAAAACGGGACTCCTGTCTCATTTGCAATTGCATGTGCCAATGTAGTCTTACCACACCCAGGTGGACCATGCAGTAACAAACCATTATTAGGTTGCGTGACACCAAAATACTCGGGTAACTGAGGATGTAGAAAGGGCACAATCACTTTCCTTATCAACGAATCTATCACTCCCTTCATCCCTCCCAAATCCACAAACCTCGGCCCCACCTTTCCTTTATGTCCCCCATTATTACCATTATACCCCTCACGGACTCCTCCCTCATCAACATGCCCATTATTCGTTGCTATAGCCTTCGGTTTTTCTGTTGCCACATCCATCTCCATATTATCTTCCCGTTTGTTTTTCCCTGAAGATTTGGTCGAGGCAGACTCATCCAACACCTGTAGTTGCTTTGGTGTTGAGTTTTTTAGGTAATTGTCTCTAAGAATGGATTTGGTGACATCAAAATCAGACTCAAGATCAGGATCAGCATTAGGATCATCACCTTGTGACGTGGAGGTGGATTGGGACCAAAAATAATGTTCTTCATCTGACACAGAGAGTGAGGGATGGCGAATTCGACGGCGCTTGTGTGAGGTGGTCGGAGAGGCAGAGTTATTGCTGTCAGAAGCATCATCATCATCATCATGGGAAGTGACAGAAGGGGTGGCAGGGTGGTGAAGGGATGCTAGGATTTGGTTGACCTGGAGAGAGAGAGAGAGAGAGAGAGAGAGAGAATTTGTTCAAACAAAAATTAAAAAAAATATATCTTAACAACAGAATGGATAATATATCAGATTTCAATACTGCACGCATAGGGAAGCAGAGAAATAAATAAATAAAGGAAGAAAAATAAATAAATGTTGAACAGACTGATGGTGAGACGTACCTGCCAAGAGAATGGCTGAAGCTTATAGCGGCGATACTCTGGGTGGCGGTTTTGGAGGCTCAAGGCAACTGACTCTGAGTCTGCGTTGAGAGAATAGATGATGCACTGTCGAAGAAGTCGGGATCCACTGGAGAGCCCAGATCGAAGACGGCGACTCTGCCTCTTCCCCATGTGTTTCTAGAGATGCAAAGATCCGCTGGAGACTCTGCCTCTTCTAAAGGATGGTTTCTCTACAGGAAGAAGAAGAAGAGAAGATTACTAGGGTTTTAAATAATTAGTAGTCCTTTTTGTCGACACTTACGTGAGTCTCAAGTCGTCTTATTTTTATTTATTTTATAATTAGAAAGAAATAAAGAAGGACCTAAGTAATTAGAGTAGGGGTGTCAACGGGTAGGATACGGGTCGGGTGGAGATATTTTCATACCCGTACCCGTTATGGTAACGAAAAAGAATCTTTATCCTTACCCGTATTTTCGAATACAGTACGGATCGGGTAAACGGATAAAAAAGTGTCACTAACATTTCGATTTGTATTTTTGATAAAATATTTTCAAAATAAGAAAAAAATAATGAATACAACTAATTTGTATTATGAAAATTTAATAAAATACAAAAAACTTTATTGTATCATGTATCATCTTCATATAAATATATATCTATATATATAATTTTATTTTTTTAAATTATCTTATACAAAAACGGGTAAGATAACGAAATAAAATCATTATCCTTACCCATACCCGATTAGCTAACGAAAAAAAAATTTTACTCTTACCCGTATTTTCGGATACAATACGGGTCGGGTAAACGGGAAAAAGGGTGCCATTGACACCCCTAAATTAGAGAAACCTTGCACAACAACCGAATGGATAAATTTAAGCCTCTGATCTGCGCCAATGAAAAAAAACAATTGAATTGGAGATAGAGAGACCCTTATAGAAATTGGAAAAATATCTAAAAAAAGGGTATGGCTCTTTCTATATTGGAATTACCCAAAAGCCTGCCTTGCTATTACTCTAATTTTACATTACAATTTTTTTTTTATTTTGCGTCCAGCCAAACAATGAATATATCTCTATTCTTATATTAAGTATGTAGATATCCTCATCTATCAACGGTTGTGATTAAAAGGTGGAATATTTGATGGAAAATCACCCTCTAACCAATTAATCTGGCTTTTTTTTTATTTTATGTATTTTTGTTATCCTTTCTTTTTTAGTGTAGAACTTCAAATTTAGTTAGACACATACTTGCTGCATTCAAATTATATTATGTTTCTGATTGGTCCTAAGTTATTTCTATTTTTTAGTTGTTATTTTAGGAACTTTTGAATAAATTGACAATTGATTGGCCTTATTTTTGGCTACCCTCCTTATAAAAACGAAACAAGTTAAAATTACACTTGAGGAAATAATTTAATGTGTTTTCAATGAAATTGGTAATATTATTTGCTTAAATAGAGATCACAACTTAGGAATGATATTTTGTTGCTTTCCCAGATGTTTACCAGTAATTAGTAAATAATTTCTTGTAATTGTCTGGCTACAATATGTCTTATTTGTCCATATTTAGTTCATGGGCTATCCCAACTTGTAAAATATTTATTGCTTTCACAATTAAAAAGAATCTAAATGTAGCCTCGGTAACCATAAGCCTTGTTTGAGTATTTGGATTGTAACGGCCCAATAAGAAAATTTTAGACCACAAAAAAAAAAAAACTACATCACAATATTTAGCACGCATTGCATGGTAAAACAAACCTTCAAACTAATATCAAGCATGGTGTTTCCTACCTACTACTTAATAGCATGCAAAAAGCATTTTTAATTGTAAATTATCTAAATTGTTTCTATATATAAATGCAATGAATATAATGAAACATAAAATATACTGACCTCAAAACTGTTTCTTGCTAATTTGCAGACATATTAAAAAAAATTTAGAAACCTATTGCATATGTTTACTTACAATAATATTTTCTTCTTTATAAGCCACTGGAAGGAACCAAATGAAAGAGCATATACACTATTTCAAGAAACCAGCCAAAGATCAATCCAAAACTAATTAGGTAGCTTTCTACCTCTTAACTTCATAATAGCTAGTACTGGTTAGATTAAGTCTCCTTTATTGCTGATTGTCTATGTTATATACAAATGTCGAAAGCACTTGTTGCCATTCATGTAAGTTCAAGTGATATTGGCCCTTGCCGGTAATAAAAGATTTACCGCTCAAGTTGTATTTGGATGTCTATTGGCATTGAACTTGTTTTTTACGCTTCAAAATTCTCATATTTTATCATTTTTCAGGATGCAGCTAAAATGGTGCAGCCTACTTACTTTAAAAAGGGAAGGATTTTCTTCAATACCTAATGAGACATGGAATGATGTGGGCGGCCTTAGTTTAATAAGAAATGTGTTTGATGAATAGATTGTTCAAAGAATAAAAAAAACCTGAAGTTTATGAGGTAGACTACTTTCTTCTTGTAAGAATTAATGCTGGGTTTTCAAGAAACCAGCCAAAGATCAATCCAAACTAATTAGGTAGCTTGCTACCTCTTACCTTCATAATATCTAGTACTGAAATTTTCGGTGTCAAATATGCACAAAATTGTTATTTAAATTATCTGAATTTCATAAATTAAGCATATGTGGGTGACCTCTCCGTGATCCCCATAATTGTTGTTATCTGACCTTGTCTATAATTGAGGCATATCGCATTCTCACAAACAAAAAAATTGATGTATTTAAACCTTTTTTGATCCAATTTAAAAGGGATCACAAATTCGATAAACACCCAATCGATTGCATCACCGGTCTTAACCTTCTGTTAGCTTTTATATTGCTCAGATATGTCTTATTGTCAATGAGAAGTATGAGGAGACTGCTGAAAAGTTAGAACTAGCCTTTTTCGATCGAGTTGACACAAGAGAGTGACTCAAACATTAGCAATGCGGGTGTTGATGAAATTGGAGAAGATACGTACGTCTATTTTTGTCAAATTTTATTTTTTATGGGCAATGTCTGAATGAACCAGGGGCCAAATATATTTGAACAAAAGAAAAATGATCTATTTACTCTCGGAAACCAACCAATTAAAAGATTGACATTTTTTCTAAAACATTTATGATAATAGTTTTCATTTTTAATGAGGGGTAAAATGAGTATTTTATTACTAAGAAAATATGTTTTAAAAGAAAACACAATAAATGGTTAAATTTGTGAGTTTTTTAATGTTAGAATAGTAAATATTATATTATGAACTTTAGAAGGGGTACTATATAATGCTTATCAATGATGCAAGTAAAATTCCTCTTTTCTGGAGTCCTTTAATTAATTACTAATAATATATAGATGATCCATGCACTTTGAAATATAATGGATACATCCATTTGCAATTAAACTGGAGGTTGTTAGAATAATTTTAGAATAATGCTTGTGTTCTGAAATTCCACATTCATAAGTTTATAAATGATCTGATCCATGCATGGTGTTTTTATTTTTATTATTATTTATATTATTTTTATATTAAAATTGTCAAGTCATGCATTATTCGTAAAAGTCCTCAGTTGTGTTATTATTATGAAAACACCCCTAATAAATCTAAAATCTAAAATCTAAACTTTAAAAAATAAAATCCTGACATTAATTGCCTGACAAGTTAAACCGAACTTATTAAAATGGAAGAAACTATTAGATATGTTTTCCTGGGTTCAAGTAGGATATTATCATCAAGGGATACTATAAATTTTGTAAGTTTGAATTCTAAATCATACTTGTAAGAATTGAGTTCATGGGTTATCAGACCATAATTCTAAACCCAACTTGTAAAGATTTTATTTGACCCGTACTGAAAATGAAATTAAATGTGGCCTTAGTGACTATAAGCCTTGTTTGTGTATTTGGGTTCTAACGGCTCAGTAAGAAATTAAATGTAACCTTGGTTTTAGAATAAGTATCATTTTTTAATTGTGGGTCATGTAAAATGTTTCTATATATAAATATTAATATAACGAAACATATAACAATTTTGAAAAAGATGCTAATATATACACTGTGGTTAGTATGAAACAGTATATATATACTAATTAATCTTAATATCTATACTGTTTCATGCTGGCATCATTGATTTTTTTATAATTATTATCCCCTAATAAAAATTTAGTTGTAAGTTTGGAAAAAAAAATTATGTTAAAAAAATTCATGTCAGCATACACTATTTGTAAATTCTATAACAAAAAGCATTGGCTCATATGCTATTTTGTGTCCAAAAACATAATATTCTATCCTGTTTGTTTAATATGATTGAATATTCTCAGGTACCATTTTTAACTAAATTTTGTGACTAATTAAGTTCCTTTTCGAATTTAATTATTTTAAATTGATACTTTAATTTGAAACATATTCATGCTTCCCATATTTAATTGATTCTGATTTAATTCATACCCTGCAAATGCTCCCAGACCCAGTTCTGTTAAGTATATTTTTTTGTTACAGAAGTCTTGATTTGAATCTTATAGTTTGCATCTAACAAGTAGATTCATTCATATGTCCAATTTTTATTTTTATTTTAAATTGGATTATCAATGTTGCGCGGAACATATATAATTAATGGAATGAGATGGATTTGAAATTTTGGACGCATAGAAATATTTTAGATGGTAATAATTAATACGTACGTAAAGGAAAATAAAGTATTCATTAAAAAAATGCCACTCTAATAAAATATGGGATACCATATCATGTATGTATTGTAGACTCATATATAAAATGCTTATTACAATAGTTTATAAATAAATAGTTTTATACAAGAATCATTTTAGTTACAATTTGTGGTTTGATTAAAATCATTCTAGTTTACGTATATAACTTTTTTTTTCTTCGGAAACTTTACTTAAATCCTTTAATAAAATTTTGATTTTTTTTTCACAAAATATATAAAATTTGGCAAAAAAAAATAATTAATAATTAACTACATAAATTGCACTGAAGATGAATTGGCGCCAGTATATCAACAAAAAAATCTTTGTTAATTAAGATTTGGCAGATGAATTGGTTACCCTCTGTATGTTTGAAACAAATGAAAACGCAACTTTTTTTTTTTTTTTTTTTTTTTTTGTTTTCATCCGGATCACTTCGGTACCACTGGTTGGTATAGTTTGTTAAGAATATATATTTTTGATAGGTACCATTGGTTGGTACAACTTTTTTACTATTCTAACAAAATGTATAGTATCATAGTTACTTAATTGATACAGATTTTTACTTTTCTAATCTGCTGAGTCTTATAAAGTCTTATTTTTTAAAACACTGTATTCAATATATATTATGACTATTGAGTAATTTATATTTTTAATAACTTCAACTATTTGAATATATTAATTTTTTTTTATATAAGTTCGTGAAATAAAATTATTTGATTAACACAACTCATCTATGTACACGGTTTGTTACTAAAGTCATTTAAAACAATCTATTGCTCAAAACTTAGGTAACATATGGATTAAATAAATTAATTAATTCAAATTTATTTGGCACCGGTTCAATCGAATTTCTGCCATTTTTCCATGACAACCTCCCATATGTGTGGATTAACTTCACAACGTCGACCTAGAAGTTAATGAAGTTTCAGTGGAATGAATTTAATATTTGTTTAAATACAAAAATGCAAATTTTCATTGTTTATAATTTGTAAGTTACATTGTTACAATTTATTCATAATATCTCATACATTCTCTTAGTTGCAAAGTGCATGGAATTTTATTTCTAATTTAACTGTCATTCTTCAGTGTTTCTTGTACATGTATACTTAAAAGATATTCAGAATTTTATTTCTAATATTTTCTCTAAAATGTAATTATTCATTTCGATGATGTCACTGGAATTTATTTGTCACTAAAATTAAATTCTACTTGATTCTCTTATTTATAGCCCAATCCCTCGCGATACAACTTTGGGTTCTCTCATGAACGGTCGGCATGGGCTTGGGCTTGGGCTTGGGCTTGGGCTTGGGCTTGGGCCTTACTTTGCTCCATTGATGCATAATGAATGTGTAAGCAGTACTTGTCCAATATCGCACGACTATTTAATATTTAACAAGGTTTGATTCTTAAACAATAATTGACACCTGTTAAATTTTGTTTGTTATCTTCACCTTTTTTTTAGTATTTATCCGTACTCAATAAGTCAAAATCGCCAGCGAACAAAAAATTATTTTAATAGAAAGGTAAAAGTTATATAATTCAAAATTATAAGATCCATTATTAGAACAAGGAGGGTTCAAATGCCTTTATTTTTTGTGTCTCCATCATGCCTCTATTTTTAAGAACTTTAATAATTTAAAATTTAAAACTTAAAAGTCAAAATAAAACCGTTGGATATGATCTACATCATTTTATTTATGCACATGTAAAAAATTATGATATTTCAATTTTATTTTGATTGTTATCAAGAGCTTGTAAAAAAATGCACTAATGTGGATGATTTCTAGATGTTGATTTTTTACCCTATTGATTCACATAAAAACAAAATTGAAATGTGATAATTTTTTACAAGTTCATAGAGAAAATAACATAGATCACATCTAATGGTTTTATTTTGACTTTTAAGTTTTAAATTTTGAGTTATTAAAGTTTTAAAAAATGAAGGCAAAATAGAGGCACCAAAAATGAAAGCATTTGAACCATTCTTCAGTGTAATCATTAATTTCGATTATATATGTCAGTACAATTTATTAGAATTAATTAGCCAAATCTCTTGACTCAGTTGTCACTAAAATTAAATTCAACTTGGTTCTCTTATATATTTGCTCCATTGATAGAGCTTGGTCTTGGGCTTGGGATTGGGCTTTGTCTTGGACCTTGATTTGCTCCATTGATGCATAAACCACTCGATCAGCAGTACCTGTACAGCGGATAACACTGTATAATTGCAAGGGAAAAATGTTTGAGTGCAAAATTTAACAATTCAGCACGACTATTGATGCTGTCGCGTTACCACGCAGCAGATTATGTATTACCGTCTATTATAGAAATAGTAATTTAAAAGATATCCTTTTTTTTTTCTCTACAACTGTATTTATACACAAATTACTTTTTAAATATTCTTAATTTTGAAATTCCAGGACTTTAATAATATTATGAATAGAGCATTTGAAGAAATAAATGCTAATTCTTAATTTTTACACAGTTGAGTCAAAAGAAGACAAGGTTTCTCTTTGACACAAATTTACTACTCAGGCCCAAACATATATCTAATCCAAATTCAATCAATTTTGTGCTCATTTTTTTATCCAATTAATAAATCTACCCAACCAATTGCTTGTGGTACAACACTAGTCAGATTTGGTACTCATATTTCAATTTGTACTAAGAGTCAAGCTAAAAAAAAAAAAAAATTGGCCCTCATATAACCACATGCCATATTTAAAAGATCACATAACATATCATAAAATTAGCAAAATGAATTATATATATTTTTTGTCAAATATAATAATAATTCATTGCCTACCAAGGTTGCTACAACATACCAACCAGCCATAGATATTCGAACAAAATTTTAATTAAAACAAATATTAACTAAATTTGAATTTCAACACCGTCTACCAGTACCAATCTACTAGTACCAACCATTGAGAATATAGCAATTAATAGATCCTAGCCAATCAAAACCAACACACAATATTTGGAGTAACATTAATTCTTTATCCAATTTGTAATGAAACATTGAATTATGAAACTTCAAAATTAAACCTATGTAATTAAAGCGCTGTATTTTTGCAAATGGGACACAAATTCTTGTGAGTCAGCTATTGTTTTATACAGCTAGATTGAAAATCGTGACCGCAATCTAGCTTTCCCAATTCATCCCCTTCAGCATATTCTACCTGAAAAACAATTCCAAAAACAAGAAAATTAAATTAATCATTACTAATTAAGCCCTTTCAAAACCTATATTCACAAATTAAGCTCCAACACATCCGGCACTACCCTTCCAGAGCATATCCGGTTTGCCACAAGGAAAAATTACATTGTAATAGACACACTTATATATAAATGCTTGGACACAAATGCTGTTGGGGCCTAAGTGGGAAAGAGTGGAGAGAGATAGAAGAGAGAGTGCCACTTGGCAGCCCCACTAAGTCTTTCCAAAAAAACATAGAGGAGAGAGAGATTCGGTATGACTTCGTGATTTTTTTTTTTCACAAATCTCATTCATTCCCAATGAAAATTAGACATCCAAGCAAGCCCTTGGAAAAAGAAAAAGAAAAAAAAAAAGATAGGAGACTTTTTTGGCATTTTACTTATTTTTCAAGTTATTGTTTGCTCGATTTTTCAAGGCTTGAACACATTTTGATACTGTAGATGTCTCAGCCCTACAACCATTTAATTATCCTATACTGAAGCAAAATTTCTACTACAGATTAATAGAAAAAAGATATATATCATGAACATTTGACATTGAGCAATACAATAAAAGTTGTGCAGCTGACGGAGAGAATTTTTAAAAAGGCCCTTTTAAATAACAAAAATTATATACCTGATAGCATGGCTCCTCTTCCATGGAAATGTGACGGTTGAGAGAAGAGTACTTGTGCTGCTTCAAGAGCTAGGCGACTGACTCTTCGGTGAGTCCAGTGCTTACATTACCTATCCTTTCTTCCAATGCTAGCAACTCCTATAACATTCATAATATAACACAAAATAACATTAATTAAGAGAAAGTTTCATGCAAGCACCCGAGAAAACACAAACAAGTTCTCAGCACATGAGAATTATCTCTTATACCAATTAGGTTTTTCTGGTCTTTATTAGGCGGAAAAAAAAATAGGAATTGAAAAGTAGTTTTTTGGTTCAGGTACTAGCTTGCTAAAAGCAGGGGCGTCCAATGAACATCGGACCAAAATATGGGAAAGCGGGGTGCTAGTTTTTTGGTTCGTGTGCACCGTTTCAAGATTTGTGCTGATCAAGTGTTCATCAAATCTTGGAACGAATCAGACAGTTCCAACAAAATAAAAACCCATGCAAAACGTTGGGTATCTACACTGCATTAAATTTTGTCAACAAACTTGGCATGATTGAGACTAACCTCGAATATGACATGTTGTCAATATCTAGCCGCATATCTCTGTGTCGATCATGCATTTCAATACCACCATAGTATATGCTCTACATTAATAGTTCAAATAACCAAAAACAAAAGGAGAGAAAAATTGCAATTTCTCAGCAAAAACCAAAAATTGGAAGTATATAGCTGTATATTAATAAGAGTGCTGTCCTAAGCCAAAATTGAAGAATAATAAAGCTTAATCTGGCGTTTAAAATTCTCTTTGAATCAAAACCTAGTAATGTAGGAGAGCAAGTTTGTTCATTTAGTTCAAAACCAAAATTATTTGTTTGTTTATTTGTATTTTCTCTAGTCTTATTTTTTATTTCCTCATGGCACATGAGAAATAAAAACACAAGTAAAAAAAAAAAAAGAAATATCAATAAATGGAACTTAAAATTTTGTTACCTCAAAGCGCAGGTTGTCACCACCTCTACACATGAACTCCAAAGCATTTCAAATCTAAAAAATCAAGCAAATCGGAAAGCATGTGAGCACTTTAGACATTGATGTCAATATGGAAAATGATAATTTATAAAAATGGAAATGTGTAGTTATTAACTTACAAAATATAAGGTGGTGTTTGGTTGAGGCCTAAACCACGGAATAAGGGGTTTACGTCTCAGTTGTTCAACCAAATGCGGATTAATTAGGCCAGTTACCTAGGCATAACTCTAAAATTAGGTCTCTAAATTTAAACCGCCTCTTTAAAATCTATCACCACCCCCCCTTCTTTAGTCGATACTATTTTTTAAAGACTACTACATGAATAAACAATAAATTCAATTTAAATACTCTACTTACCACTTGTCAAATTAAGAGAAATCAAACTCAAAACTACATGCATATATTAACATTTCTAAGTTAAAGAGATATAATACCTGCTGCCCCCTCAGCCCTGGTGGGCCCCCTCCTATCCTCCCTTGAATCTCCTGCAATCCCACTCCATTCGAAAATTTCACAATGCAACAGCTACTACCAAATTACCAAATATATACAATACATGTCGAGTGCAAAATATAAATTTGTGAAGTTATGGTTCAATTTAGCACATTCATGTTTCAGAAACAAGCATAAAATAAATTACACAAAAGAAGAACAAAAAAAATTCGAACCTCAGATAAGTTCCTATGGTACCGAGAGTGTAAGCCCTGAGATGGGGCCCACACAGGACCTCCAACAGGTGGACTAACTGACGAGCTGGCACCTCCCCCTCTCTGACAGATGAACTACTACTCACTATCCTTTCTCTCTCCTCATCCCAATTCACAGACGAGCTGGCCCCACCATGCACCGGCCGTTGCCCCCCACTTGTAACAAACTCCCCAATCGGAAGCGAAGGGGTAAACTCAGCAAAACCACTTTCCAAATCAATCAGACTGGAAGCAGTCCCTACCTTTGAACTCGATGCTCCGTTACGTGGGAATTGATGTGTTGGTACTAATACCGGCGTTGGTACATGACCCGGCCTGAAACCCAATACCGGAGGATCAAGATGCGGCCCAGTGTCGACAACTGGTGACTGGAACAAGTCGTAGCCATGACCGTGACTACGCGGGTAAAGCCTCAACTCTAATACATCAGAATTTTGCACCTCAGATGGCATATCAGAGTATGTGTAAGATGATTTGTGGGCTGCTTTTTCACAGAAAACAGATCCAAATTTAAATTTTGTATCCTATTGTTGGAAAAATATGAACTAACCAACTAATTTAAATCTGAATTTTAATCAATAAAATAAGTAAAAATATATTAAAATTTAATCAAGAATATAGAAATTAAAACTTTATTACCCAGAGCTGCAAAATGCGGACCTAAGGCAACTTCCCGTCCTAAGCGCAGGAATAATCGGTTAAGACTGCTCCAAGTTACGCCGGTATTTCTCTGCCTGCGAGCACAACCGTGGTAGAGGTTGAAGTAGCTTCTTTCAATAATGATAGCAGAATAATATTTTTTATAAATAATATATTTGTTTGTGGGAGAATAGAAATTGAGTTTATGATATATGGAGCTAACAGGAAGAAAAAAGTATGTAAATTGTTGGATAATCGCTCTTCAAATGGTATGTGCTATTTATAGGTAAAATCATAGATATCAATCAATTTGTGCATTCATGACTCTTAAAAGTAATATTCAATATATTACCGTTTCTTTTGTTATTAAGAAAATTGAACAGGAATAGATCAATGGAAATGAAACGATAATAGATGGTAGTCATGCTGGCAAATTAATTCAATTGATTTCATTGCTTGTGCAGCTGGCAAATTAACGGATATTTGATTTCATTGCTTGCGCAGCTGAAGCAAGCTAGCAAATTAATTCAATAGATTGTAGCACAAATGGAAAGATTTATTTCCTGCGCAAGGTGCTCCAAGCCTCCAAGTTATTATCAATTAATTCAATGAGACAGCTTGTTCTCTACCATATCTATTTAATTTGATTTTTTGTGGCAGTGACTAGTAAGTTTCATGAATAAATTGGATTAATCAAATGATTCACCATTAGCTCCATAATTCATAAAATTTAAACGTTAATATTAATATAAATATTTATTTAAATAAATTTTGTGTTTTCAAAATATATTTCTAACACCTATTTCATTTACTCTCCAATTTACTATCCTGATTTGTACTGCAGCGATCTCGTGTCATGAATCTTATTGTTATTATTTATTTTTCTGAGGGAGTGAGGGGAAAAATGAAAAAAAAAATGATTATAAAACAAATAAAAATTTACCTAATTATCTTGTGAGGAAGGAAATTATGTTTATCTTGGACAAAAAAAAATTACACTGCAATACTTTTTGTTCAATTTCATGTTATGATTTTGTTCACAATTATATTTGTTCATTATGTATTGTTGTGTTAAATAATCAAGACTCAATTAGGTTTTGTTTTTTATTTAGGTTACTGATTAATAATATATAACTAATAATAATTTGTTCCAGCAATTAAAATAATATATTCCGTTGTTGTGGGAGAGTTAATTATATTTGTATTAAAAAAATATTAGAGTTATGAAAAATAAAAACACAGTCCACTTCCAAAATTAATAATAAAATATAGTATTTTCTTAGTTTAAATAAATGAATTAAAATGCTTATTTGATATCACTGCATTTCGCAAAAAATATATAAACATATTTTTCGCACAGATCTTATTTACGCAAACTTCACATCCATTATATTAAAAATAAGAAACGTATTTTTTTTCTTTCTTAACTCTACAATTTTGCAATTTGTTTTTCTAAGGCTTGAAAATCTTTAAAAGAGTTGATATCAAGTAAATCCTTATTTAACATAACAACAGAATCTATAGCATGAAAAATAATATAAAAAATAAACAAGAGTAGCTACTAAACTCCATTTTGACACCCAAATATGCAAAAGGAGAACCAAAGAAAATGACAAATAAAAAATTAAGAAGGCAATTGCCCAGACCAAAGAATTACAAAAAGGGAATAATAAAGCAGAATAAATAATTGAAAAAATATATATATATAACCTTTCTTGTGCCGTTCTCAACCTTTGTCTCCTTTTGGATGCAGAATCTACAAAAAAGCAAACAGAAAGCTGGCAAATTTAAGTTATGGAACCTTTTGCATATACGTTGCTTTACATAATCCTAATTTCTTTCTTATAGCATAACTGAACACAAGACTATGAAATTCAAATGTATGGAAATTCGGGTGATTTCTTCATAGAAATTAATGGTACATACAAAGTAGCATACTCTATGGGGTATCAAAAGATCTGCTGAATTTACAATCAAATAAAGCATAAAATAAAAACTATTAAAGTTTCTCTTGTATGGGTACCAGAGGGGTGTACCAGTAAAACTTTGCATGGTTTCTATTAATGGAAATCGGTGGGAATGATTATACCCAGATTACCATAGAAGTATCATGGGCATTTTATGAATATGACCAATGAATGAGAAATCCCAATAGAATACATGATATGATAAAGCTAGTTACACCAAGCAGAGGAATAACATACCTGAACGAAAAAATAACTATGCTAAGATCTGGTTTCATCTGAACTTGCATTGACATTAGTGGTGAAACTGAATGGTGTCTTCTGGTACGTCGCATGGAGTGAATCATCCCACGTCGCGAACTTCACCTTGGAAATGTGCTTGAATTTCTGCCACTCAGAACTACTTTCTCCTGTGTCTGCAATCTTCAGCAGCAGCTCCTCATCACACCAGACTGTTAGCTTATGTGTCATTATGGTCGTCAAGTAATCTGGTAGGAATTGCATTGCATAATCACGTAACACCATGGACCGTAAAGCTTTAGGGTTCATTACATCATTTAAATTTGAGCAGTTTTCAATTTTAATATGCGAGAGGCTGGGCAAATTTGAAATCCTCATCAAGTTTGGATTTCTACGAACCCGAATATCTTTGATTGATGGGATATTCTCTACGGTAATCAGCTTATCAGCACCATTAATTTGTAGGAACTCCAAAGAAGTAGCATAGAGCAAAAGACCCTCTGGAAGAGATCTCAATTGGGGACAATCGATAATTTGTAATGTCTTCAGCTTTGGCATGGCTGGTTGTCCCTTATTCCACTGCCACTCTTTCCAATTGGGCATCTCTTTAATGAATAGACGATCTAGTTTGGGAAATGCCGGTCTAGTAGAACCACTTATTGTATGAACTTTTGGATCTCTGCCTTTGATATTTCCCAGCATGAACTCTTCTCCTACCCTCTTGACTGAATATGCACCTTCTATTTCAATTGTATGCAAATTGGGGAGTTGGCCTAACATGGGAAGCACCTCAAAGCAAGCACAATCGTCAATTATAAGATCTCGCAAATTGGGAAGGCCTGCTCCCAAATTCAACCAATTAGGAAGGCATCTACCAAAATAACCGTGAATCAGAACTTCTATTATAGAACATGGAGGACAAAGTTCATTTAAAACATCCTCTGTTGATATCTTTTTCTCATCAGTTTGGGAAAGTTGTTCTTCCGAGCTCAACAAGGTGTACTCAAGGTTTAATTGCACCAATAGATTTTTGTTCCTAAGGTTAGCTCTTTGTGCTATGTTCCTATCAGATACTCTCTCTAAGCCCACTAACAAAAGATGAACGAGTTTTGATAAAAATTCTAATCCATCTAAGCTACTGAATCCCTCCAAACTATTCTTGTATGGCACAAAGCCATTTAAACTGGATAGATTTTCTATATTATTTAATTCCATTGGGATTGTCTCAACCTTTGTATCTCTAAAATCAAGATACCTTAGTTCCCGTAGATTACCAATGCTTGGGGGGACATGTGACAACTCTTCACAGCCAAAACAAGAAAAATATACTAAATTTCTTAGATTTTCTATGGAATTTGGAATATTTACTAACTTTGAATTACTGACATTTAAGTATCTTAGATGCACAAGGTCACACAATGAATCTGGTAGGCTTGACAAATTGGATTTGGAAAAACCAAGATCTAGTATGCGGAGGTTTGAGAAGGCTTTACACATATCATCAAATGCAATTCCAGGTTCAAAATATATCAATGTTCTCAATCCTTTTTCCTTTTTAATTAATTCAATGTTTACCTCATTTCCTTCTATTGATAGCCTTCGTACTTTCATGGAACCCTCTAACCTAGGTACAACTTGTCCACCCCATAATAGATAGTTCTCTTCTTTTCCTAATTGACAGGCGAAAGACCACAAAATGTCATGCACTTTGCATTCTTCTTGATTAACATATGCACCAGTATCTTCGAAAATATTGCGCTGCAGTAATTCTGTATAATACTCATTTCCCAACTCCCAAAAATCTTCCTTATTTTGCAAAAATTCTTCTGCTAGCCACCTATAGATTAAATCATTTTTGTTAAACTTATAATCTTCTGGAAAGAGGGAGCAAAAAATGAAACACTGCTTCAAAGGCGGTGGAAGGTCCTCATAGCTCAAATAGATCGCCCGATGGACATCTCCCGGGAGCCCTTTCATAGACCATACGTTGCTTCTAAGAATTGCTTGCCAATTTTCTCTTGAATTACCCTTTGTGCAAAGTACACCTCCTATGCTTTTGATGGCAAGGGGCAGACCATCACATTTTTCTACAATTTGCATCCCCATTTTCCGGTGATCTTCAATCTCATTCTCATTCCCACTTGGACGTACCTATCATATAATTATATGAACTTGAAGTAAGTAACTTTGAATGTTTCTATAACTGAAGTCTTCAAAATTAATGCCCAGTGTATTAAAAAATTTAGAGGTATAAAGATTAAATAATATATATCAAAATTAGGCAACTAGTTGTGATACATTTTAAACACTAGATAGAACACATTAAAATGTGGTCGGAAGCACAGCATCCAACACATTGTAAAGAAGGAAATTGAATATTAGAAGTAGAGTATAACCGAGTGTAAACAAAGGGAAACATTAATTTCGCTCAAGACATACTATTAGTTTCACCCACCTTAACTGCGCTGTGTATTTTTATACTTCTAGAGGTCAAAGACGTGAGAAAGTATGGTCTTAAGTCATTTTATTTTATTATAACTGCGCTGTGTATTTTTTTTTTTTTTAAATCAGTGGTGCCTCTGCAAATATAAATCCTAAAGTCAACTTCTAAAAGAAAATTCGAAATGAAATAAGGTCAGTTATTAAAAATAGAGTTCTCACACATGAAACACTAATATCCAGAGGATGCAATATTATGCCGTGGTGTGTTTGAATCAAATGGTTGAGACAAGGGACCATATGCTGGGGTCATGTATATACCTCAGAAATTTTTGGAGAAAGTTGTGTGAACTCAGCATACCAGTACTGATTACTGGTACAATACAGTTGACGGGTACAAAGGTCGTCCAGCACGGGCATACCAGTAGTACTCACAGCAAACAATTGTTTCAACAGGGGCATGGCCTATATGGTGTGAGAGAAATAGACATTTTTTCTCAAATGAATCCAAATCGGCAGCACTGCTGGCACGAGAGACAGCAGCACAAATACGTCAGTGGATAGAGCTGCCATGAGAGGAAGGAACAGGGATATAGAGGAGTTTATCTTGCAATTTTTATCTCCTTGTTAATTTAGTGGCGATGTATATATTTTAATTTGACGGCTACTCGTTAGCTCACTGAATGCAGGGCCGAATAATTGGAGGGGCTAAAGTTAGCATTGTGCAATTTTAGTTTTATGAGAGAGGACAACAAACATTAGATTATTTTTCTTTTCTTTTTATTCAAGGACCCTTCTTCCCACCTTCCCTCCACCACAGACTTAAAAAAAATGCTATATTTGACTGTACGGAAGGAAAGATGTGATGTGATGTGACTGTCATGCCGTGACTTGGTCACGTCCTATCACATCACGTGACTAAAATTTAAATTTTCGTGACATGAAAAAAATGGTGGAGAAAAGTCACCTCATGTGATTAAAATTTAATTTTACGTGACGTGACTAAAATGGTAGAGGACAGTCACATCATGTATGGTCATGCTAGATTCTGTGACTATTCACGTGATGCGATTGATCGTGTTTAATTATTATTTCATGTTTAAATAAGTTCAAAGAAAATAATAACAAAATATAAAAAAAATATAAGAAATTGTTACAAAATAAACTATTATTAAGAAATAATGTTGTGAAAATTTGTCACGTGATGTGTCACATGATGTAACTAAGTCAATTTACGTGACATGACTAAGATAGTGGAGGTCAGTTACGTCATACGACACACATCCTGTGACATTACTTATAATGGCATGACTAATTTTCTTCTCTATTTGACTGCATTTGTTTTCCATCAAGTATTTTTAAATTAGCACTCATTAATATTAATTCATATTAATGAGATCTTATGCAACTTATGAACAAAATAGAGGTCGAAAACATAAAATAATAGAGAATATCGAAGCAAGTTAACATCTAATATTAATTCAAAATTATGTGAAATTATAAAGTACTATCTTAGTTTTCAGCAATACCTGTTTAATTAATAAGGACCAGCCATCGTCGTTGGATAACTTCTCCACTCGATGTAATTTTGTTGCTCTCATTCTATTCGCAACTCTTTCATCTCGAGTGGTAATAAGTAACCTACTCCCATGTGCTCCCCTACTCATGGGAGCCCGCAACAGGCCGTCCCAAACTGCTTGGCTCTCTTCCCAAACATCATCGAGAATAAGAAATATTTTTTTCCCCTTGACGAGACTCTCGAGTTTAGGCACCAATACCGATCTTTCATTGGTGTTAGCAGGCTCTTCTCCTGCCTCTCGGATCACACATTTCAACACTTCTACTCCTTTAACCTCCTTTGAGACACATACCCAAATTTTTAACTGAAATTCATCCCCAATTCTCTGATCATTAAAAATCTTTTTTGCTAGAGTACTCTTTCCAATTCCTCCCATACCTATTATAGCAACAACACAAACATTTTCTCTCACACCCTTCTCTTCTTCAGTTAGCCAGTTTACTAGCATCTCTGTATCTTCTTCAATCTTTTCTCCCACAATATCATCTCCCACAATCAAGGGATCAGTCTTGATGCTAATGATCGAGTCCACTCGACGAACTCGATGAGAAGGCCCAGGACAGATTTGTGATTGGGTCAAACCCAGATCAGCCCTTCTCTTGGCAATCTGCTCTAATCTCGAATTTATATCCTTGATTTTAGAACCCATCTCATGAGAAAAGAATGGGTTGCGGAAGCAAGACAGCAAAGGAAAGCCACATCGAGCATTTGAAGAAGAATACGAACTGGAGACGGCAAGGCGCTCCTTTGCCTTGATCTGACAGAGGTCAATGACATCATCGGCATCATACATGACATCTTTGAGCTGCTTGAGCCAGTGTTCAATGGTCCTGTTATTGCTCTGCTTCCTCTCGGCATCAGCAAGGACACATTGAATGTCACGAACAGTCTCACCAAGCTTCTCAATCTGACCAGGGATGCCAAGCAGGATGCCCACCTCATCGGTCACCATTTGCACGAGAAATTCGCTAAACTTTGATAGGAAGGCATCGAGTATCATTGCCATGTTTGCTTGAATGAGAGATGAAGGTAGTGCTCAGAGGAAGGGGGTTTGGAATTAATGGGGACAGTTGAATAGTGGGGTAATTTGGAAGTATATAGTTGGTAGCAGGGGGTGAGCTGGGCAAGGAATACAATTAGACGGATCCAGATATGCACATATTCTCGGAAGGCTACAACAACATCGCTCAGTAATTCATAGCTGAAATTTTAAAACAGACAAAAATGTTCAGTTTAGTTACAAAGAAGAATATATAGAAAAAAAAAATGAAATAAAAGATGATAAAGAGGAGAATGATAACCTGCTCGGAGTAATTGGAGCTGTTTATTGAAGCCTGAACGATGAAATTTCACTCGTTTGTTAGATCTCAGTTCTGAAAAATGAAAATGAGAAATGAGTAAAGATCTGTAGCAGCACAGATTTCAGATCTGAGGGGTAAACTCTTGATCAATGTTTGTTTCACGAGTGGACTGGGTAAGTGGCTTTGGATAAGATCTAAGAGGGATAAGCTCTTGGAAGTGGCATGTGCAAGACTGACAGTACAGTGATCAATGTTTAATTGTTTCACATCTACTTTTTTGGCGAGTGGATGTGTCAAGGTCGTTGGTCTTTGAACATTTACGTAGTCGTTGAGATGGTCCACTCCAGTCTACTCATAGAAAAATAAACACGATAGGAAGAGTTACGTTGCATGGTTGATAGCCATAAAAAATCCTTAGACATGTCGGTGGCATTATGTTACTGGTCGATTAATAAAAGGGAAAATTTTCATGTATAACTGTCAAAAACTTGAAATTGAATATTTCCCCTCTAAAATCCATAATATCCTATTGACTCTTCTAAACTTCAAAAACTCACAAATTTATCCATCTTAATGTATTTTCTATTGAAACTCATTTTGAATTTATGAATTGCCCATTTTACCTATCACTAAAATAAAAAAATTAGTACTATGTTTAGAAAAATGTCAGTTTTCTAATTGAACCGTTTCCGAGAGTTTACACAATGACATTTAGATATATGTTTGTGCAAGTGTCATAAATAGAGAAATAATATATTTGTTCTTGGAAATCGACCAACTAGAAGACTGATATTTTTTCTGAAACATACTACGTATTATTTATTTTTCTAGTGAAGGGTAAAATTGATACTTCATAAATTTTAATATGAATTTGAAGAGAAAATACTTAAAGATAGATAAATATGTGAGTTTTCGAAGTTTAGAAAGGTAAATATGATATTATAAATTTTACAGGAGGATATACGTAATTTTCAAGATTTTGATGGGTATACATGAATTTCCCCTGAGAAAAAAAAGAGGCGAGCTGGGAGAAAGGAATGGAATTAAAAAATAACAAACAAAAATAATTGGAATGTCAATGAGACGTAGGGCTGCCAACGAATCAAACCAAATTGAATTTGGTTTGATTTGTTCTAGAATGAACTTCAATTGAACTAATTAATTGTGAAATACAATTTTTTTCGAATCGAAGTCAATTGAATCAGAAACTATGAACTTTTTTTTGCAACTCTAGTTTTTACCGGTACGTTATGTAGTCCTAGTCATTAGAGCTGCCAAAAAAATATATATTTATAAGAATTGGAGACCGCCACAACCCTTCTTTTTTTATTTTTTTATTTTGTTTCTTTTACTCTTCATTTTTATGTGATTGAAGATATTCGTTTTTTATTTTATTTTCTGATATATATCATTATATGTATGAAGATATTTTTTTCTATATGTATGGAGATTTTAATGGTATATGTTAATTTGAGAATTGAATCTAAATAGTTCACAAACCAATTTCGAACGAATTAATTATATCCAGTTTGAGTTTCAATTATGAATAAGATTTGAACCGAACTGGTTTGATTTGTTTCAGAACGAACTAATTTCGAATCGAATTAATTACAATTTCTTTCTTAATCAAACTCAAATCGAATCACGAGCTATGAACTTTTTGTGCAGCTCTAATGAGACGTGCTAAAAATTTAGCAGGGATGGGAATCTAACTCCTATACCTTGTTTCTTTTTGCCATTTCAATTATTGTAGCGGATCATATATAACCTCACCCGTTTTTTAAAAGAAAATTTCAAATAGGGGTAATGCAATTATGGGACAAAGAAAACTTACGAGTTATGAACTTATGAAGTACTTAGGTTTTTTTTTGTAAGATAGGGAAAATTATTCATACATCGAACAACTCATTAATTTCCTATTCTTGTTAAGTATACATATTGGCAACTTAGTGCAGATATATATGCGATCGGAACTCGAATAAATCAAACTGAATTAAACAAATAAAAGTGAGTAAATCTCGAGATGTTCATGCCATTAGTTTGACTAATGAGTCAAATGAAAATGAGAAGTTGGGCAGTGCACCATGAATTAATTAAACAAAATAGGGGGAATTTTACGTATACCCCTCAAAAACATCAAAATTACGTATTTTCTCTTCTAATTTTTGTAATTACATATTTCCCTCTCTAAACGTCAAAAACTCACATATTTACTCATTTTATTATCTTTTATATTAAAATTAATTTTAAATTGATAAAATACATATTTTACCCTCAATTAAAGGTATAAAACACTCTATCGAAGTCAAATTTGAATCTGGAGGGTTGCTCTACCTTCCGATATGTGCGTATCGCAATAAGATTATTCTGTGTTTGTTTCAAGATTCATACTCATCTAGCGCGCACAAATCTCAAAGCAATTTTGTTCTGCGTGCATTGCATTAAGATCTGTGCACGTTGTTTCAAGATTCGTGATAATCTAGCGCGGACATATCTTAAAGCAATTCGGATGGTAGAGAAATTAAGATTCAAATTGGAGTCAGATGGGCGGTTTATGCTTTTTAATAAAATAGTAAAATAGGCATTTGATAAATTTAGAATGTCTTTTAATATAAAAGACAATCAAAGGGGAGGGGGGATATGTGAGTTTTTGAAGTTTAGAGGGGCAAATATGTAATTTCAAAATTTAGAGGGGGAATACATAATTTTGAAGTTTTGAAGGGTATACTTGAAATTCTCCCAACAAAATAAAATGAAGGCACCTCAGATCTGCCTCGAGGTTGAGTCACTATGTATTAGTTTATTCCCTCCATGCATGTAAATTAATGCTTGGTTTCTGCCACAAATTAAAGAAGTTTTCATCTTTGTATGGGTTCATGGATTTTTAAAACGGATTTTCAAACATTTGTGTATCGTGACTTGTAAAGCACACAGCTACGGAACAATTAAGCAAGCTTTAAATAAATTGCATCACACATAATCATGAGATTTCTAGTTTATCTATTCAATAAGATTTGTTCTTTGTATTCTAAATTTGAAGAGAAAATATATGTAATTTTCAAATTTTAAAAGCGTAAATAATTATATTTTTTATAATTTAGATGGATTCATATAATATATTGTATTTGAGGACTGGCCATTTAATGACTGGTTTGGGCATTTTTAAAAATTTACCCATAAAAGGTGGGCATTATTGTTAATTTTTAATTAATGTTGGATATTAATACAAATGTTCAGATAATCATTGAAACCAACATGTTTTAAATTTTAACATTCAATTTGGTTCGCTTTTAGGTGTTATTTATGATCGCTTCATTCGATTTTTTCTTTTACCTAATCAAATAATATTTATTAAGGAAAATTCATTTATTAAGGAAAATAATATTTTATTTATGTTGTATATGATTAGTTATCCTCATTTTGTAATTAAAAGAGAACACCTTTCTAAACAAGAAGAAAGTAAAAAAAAAAAAAATGACTTGTTCCAAACAAATAAGGAGTGGGTAATCTAGATTTCTTGGAAAGTAGGCACATAATTCCGTAATTTATTAGATGACAATTTTGTCTTTTAGACACTTTACAGTAAAAATATTCATTTCTGTGTTGAAATTGGTAGAAGAAAATACCACTACATAGATACACGTGAA
The DNA here is from genome assembly GCA_033356055.1 of Carex pumila. Taxonomy (NCBI): domain Eukaryota; kingdom Viridiplantae; phylum Streptophyta; class Magnoliopsida; order Poales; family Cyperaceae; genus Carex; species Carex pumila. Next base: position 6,345 of record JARJHM010000527.1, on the reverse strand, counting down.
AAGTAATACTCTTACGGAAAAACTGATGCTGGATTTAAAGGAACTTTTATATATATATGTGAAAATTAAAGGTCTAATTAATTATATGTGGCCGGTAGAAATTAATTCTGGTCCTTGAATACATTAGTTTCAACAGATGGTACTAGCTATGTAGGATCTATCTAATAAATATTTTTTTTTCTTTTTTTTAATTTGTTTAGTCTTTAATATGTCTTAATTTTTTAAAAATAATTTAAATGTCAATTTATAACTTAATTATGGTAGACTTATATGTGTAGGTTTGAATGGTATTATAATGATGTGTAGGTTTGAATGGTATCATAATGAATTTGGGTTTTATATTGTTGGCCTTTGTAATGTACTCATGAAGTTAAGTTTCAGGTGATGAATCTTTGGTGTTAATTTTTTTCATCTTTTTTTTTTGGCATACTCAGTTAATATATTGTAAAGTCTGGGTTTATAATCTATTGGTTTGTGAAATGTTAATTATATGCCCTCTTCAACTGAAAAATAAACTTTGGGTAAAGACAAATCTCTAATGGTAACAAATTATAGTGGAGATTATTGATGTAAAAGTAATTCCTTAATCTCCAATTATTGCAACTTCCTTCAATCATTCTAGTTCATTTCAGTACCCGTACATGAATGAATAGTAGTGGGAGGCTACAGTACCAATGCATGTGACTTAAAATTTTTTCAAAAGAAAAGCAAAACATAGAGACAAAATGACCCCACTCCACCGAAAGTAATATCCACTCTCGTCAAAAAGAAAGGTAGAACTTGCTCATAAGTCATATCCCAACACTCTCCTGCATGCTCATTAAAAAGAAAATATAAGGAAATTAAAAAGAAAACCTGAAATAAACATTGACTACTGTACAAAATCTTATCCACGCCACTTCCAGGAGCTTATCTTACCTCCTCAAATCTCAACACTCTGCTATTTACTCTTTACACATTTCTCATTTTCATACTATTTGAAAAAGATAAGTCCTTTTCAGTCACGTTAATTGTTTGTTTCACGAGTAAACAGGGTAAGTCGCTTTGGATAAGATCTAAGAGGGATAAGCTTTTGGAAGTGGCATGCGTGCAAGACTAACAGTACAGTGATCAATGTTTTGGCGAGTGGATGTGGTAAGGTCGTTGGTCTTTGAATATTTACTTAATCGTTGACACAGTTGAGTCTACTCATAGAAAAATAAACATGACAGAAGAGTGTGCATGGTTCATAGCCATTAAAAATCCTTCGACATGTCGGTGGCATTATATCGTATTGAATTTCATGTATATCCCTCAAAAACTTGAAATCAAATATTCCCCTCTAAAATCCATAATATCGTATTGACTCTTCTAAACTTAAAAACTCACAAATTTATCCATCTTAATGTATTTTCTATTGGAACTCATTTTAAATTTATGAATTGCTCATTTTACCCTTCACTAAAATATAAAAAATAAGTACCATATTTAGAAAAATGTCAGTGTTCTAATTGAACAGTTTCTGAGGGCTTACACAATGACATTTAGATATATGTTTATGTAAGCATCATAAGTAGAGAAATAATATATTTGTCCTTGAAAATCGACCAACTAGAAGACTAATGTTTTTTTTGAAACATACTACGTATTATTTATTTTTCTAGTGAAGGGTAAAATTGATACTTCATAAATTTTTTTGAAACATACTAGGTATTCTAGTGAAGGGTAAAATAGATGTGCATTTGCTTCCTCGTATGGTATATATGCGGTGTTCAAATATTAACATATTAGAAAAGATCAGACGCGCAATATATTATTTTATTTTTTATCTTGTTTATTACAATGTTGTAAAAAACGTCTGCTTAGACCATGAGGTAAAAATTTTCTACCTTTCTGCTGAGTTTTCTACTATCCGACATGAATTCAAATTAAAATGTGCTTGGAACAAAATTTTAAATTTATTGAAAAAAAAAAACTCTTGTTTGTTAGAATTTTCTGAAATCATTGTTTTGAAGAATTTTATACTAATTTTCTTATCATGTTAAAATAACGATTTTAAAAAATTCAAAAAAAAGCCAAAAAAGTTGGGCTTTAGTTGGGGTTGAGTTGGTGTCTCAAGAATTTCAAAGCGTGCAACATTTTCCGCAGTAATAATAAAACGGGTATAGATATGGGTACGTGCACATATATATTTTGGTAGACTTATATGTACATGTGTAGGTTTGAATGGTATTATAATGAATTTGGGTTTTATATTGTTGGCCTTTGTAATGTACTCATGAAGTTAAGTTTCAGGTGATGAATCTCTGGTGTTAATTATTATTTTTTTTTTTGGCATACTCAGTTAATATAGTTAATATATTGTAAAGTCTGGTTTTATTATCTATTGGTTTGTGAAATGTTAATTATGTGCCCTCTTCAACTGAAAAAGAAACTTTGGGTACAATTGTTAGTACTTGAAGACAAATCTCTCGTGGTAACAAATTTTATAGTGGAGCTTGTTGATGTAAAAGTAATTCCTTAATCTCCAATTATTGCAACTTCCTTCAATCATTCTAGTTCATTTCAGTTCCCGTACATGAATATTGGATAGTAGTGGGAGGCTACAGTACCAGTACATGTGACTTAAAATTTCTTCGAAAGAAAAGCAAAACATATTAGACAGAATGACCCCACTACACCGAAAGTAATCCACTCTCGTCAAGAAGAAAAGTAGAACTTACCTTATCCCTTATAAGTCATATCTCAACACTCTCCTGCTCATTAAAAAGAAAATATAAAGAAAAATAAAAACTGAAATAAACATTGACTACTGTACAAAGTCTTATCCACGTGGAAATAAATCTGCTGCGATCCTACAGGATCGCAGGATTTCTGCGATTCTAATCTCAGTCGTTTATATTTTTTGAAATTCATGCACAAAAACTCTCTTTTTAAGATTCCCACACTATAATAAATGAAGGGTTGAAATTGGAATCGCAGGACCCTGCGATCATGTAGAATCGTAGCAGATTCTCACCCTATCCACGTACGCCACTCCCCGGAGCTTACCTTATCTCCTCAGATCTCAACTCTGCTCTTTACTTTTTACACATTTCTCATTTTCAAAACTCAGATCTCATTTTCATACTATTTGAAAAACATAAGTCCTTTTCAGTCACGTCAATTGTTAGCAAAGGTGGTCTCAGAAAAACAACCATTGCAAACTCATGGTAGATGTTTGCTTATATCCTAAACGGGTTATCCGAATCCGGTCCACACGTACCTGTTTCTAGAGGTACCCGTACTCGTGCCCGGGTATAGGTGGATAAACGGGTACACGGGTACGGGTTTGAGACGGACCAGACACTAATATTTGAGAAAAAAACCCGTCCAACCCCTACCCGCTTTACCAGTACCCGAAATCCGCCTACTCGCACTCATTTACCCGAACTCGAACCTGCATACTTTACCCGTTCTACCCGCACTTTTTACCCATTTAACCTGTATCCATTAACCCATTTAATTTTAAAATTCAAAATTAAAAAAAAAAAATTCCCGCCTATACCCGAAAAAAAGAGAAAAAAATTAAAAAAAAACAAAAAAACACACGAAAAACAAAAAACAGTAAAAAAAACCAGAAAAAAAAAACCCCGTACCCTACCCAAGGTACCCGTTACCTAAGACAGGCACGAGTATGAAACGGGTAGGGTATAGTTTTTTTTTAAAATACCCGTCCTACCCGTACTCGTTCTACCCGACTACCCGTCCTTCCCGTACCCGCCCTACCCGTTACCTATCCCGGGTTTACCCGAGGTACCTGTATCCTACCCGAGAGCACAACACTAACTCATGGTTTGAAAACTTGGCCAAGTCCAGGTTGATTCAGCTGAGTTCGAGTTAACTCGATATCAATCTGGTCCGATCCGAGTTTCACCCAAGTCTTGTTCCCATGTGATTTTTTTATTAAAACTAGGTTGAACAGTGTTTGACTAAGCTGGGTTATTTGATTTTCAGACCAAGTCAAGCCCGAGTCAGACCGAGTTAGGTCGGGTCAAGACCGAGTCAGGCTGAATTAGGCCGAGTCAATCCCAAATCAGGTCGAGTCCTTCTGTTATTTTTCTTTTTTTGACAATTGTTGATTTATGATTTCAAATCAAAAAAAAAAAAAAATCAAATTACACATACAGAATTTGAACTAGAAAAAAAACTAAACACGTCCATTCATTGTAAGGATATCTGCACTAAATTTATACTGTCAATGTTGTAACATTCTAGTTGTCCTAGTTGTCAAACACGTGGTGAATTATTTAATTTGAAAGGAAGTATCTTTTTTTTAATAACAATTTTGATTTCATGTCATGAAATTGTAGCACCCTAGTTTTGAAATACTTGAAAATTTTATTTCAAGTAAAGCTCATAATTGAATAAATATTTGAAACGTAGCCAGAATATTATTATATTGAGATTTATCTTGAATTGGGGGTAAAGTCGGTTTGGATAAGATCTAAGAGGGATAAGCTCTTGGAAGTGGCATGTGCAAGACTGACAGTACAGTGATCAATATTTGTTTCATCTCTACTTTTTTGGCGAGTGGATGTGGTAAGGTCGTTGGTCTTTGAACATTTACATAGTCGTTGACACAGTTGAGTCTACTCATAGAAAACTAAACATGACAGAAGAGTTTGCATCGTTCATAGCCATTAAAAATCCTTACACATGTCGGTGGCATTATGTTACTGGTCGGTTAATTATTAAATAATAAAGGGGGGAATTCATATATATATCCTCAAAAACTTTAAATTATGTCTTTGTTTCTCTAAACAACGGTTGGACGATGAAAATCAAGTTCATGCTTTTCCGAAAGAATAACACAAGATTTCCTTGGGTAGTAAGTCCACATAATTAAGAGAATCAATTTCATAGATTTTAGGAACAGGTTCCAAAAACAGGGATCATTACGTACCCTGTGTAACCAGGGCTCGATCTCCTTTGCATCATGAGATAAGATCTAATTAAAAACCGTACTTGATAATATTAAATCATATTTTATAAATAAGATAGAATAATTAAGATGTTGAGAAATCTAAAAGAGAAATTGATTTTTTTTCCAAACTTATATATGAACTAAATTGATTTTTATTAGGGAATATTATAAAAAAAAAGTACAAAAAGATGGTAGATTTAAAAATGATATATGTCATATTGTCAATTTTATACAAATGACAAGATGAAAAGTTTGAAAGAATTTGATTATGATATTGAATACATGTACAGGCATGCATTCTCTAACTTGTGAATTTCTCTTGCCCAAAACGCATGCAGTTGGTAGTAAAATCACATGGTGTCTGCTTCGAACTAAAGAACATTTATGTTATGTTTAGTTTTGTACATGACTCTAGTACTCTACTAGACTTAATATGCTAACTTAAATGTGCAAAAAGAAATTTAAAAATCTTGGATTGCTTTCAAAGGAGTGGTTGTTTATGGTTATGGTCATTAGCTCGACCATTCCCTATTTGTTGTTCAAATGGTGTGCGGTAGGATCCGTCTTAGGGCGTAGGCAATTTGTCGTATCCATAGTCACTCTGGAGTGTGACACTCTTACAAGTTTCCTATGAGTTGACCTCTGATTGACTCGGAAGCTTGCCCCGAACTCACAAAAAAATTGAGAAGTTCGCTATTATAGCATTTTTGTTCGGTCTCCTAGCGCTGTTACCAGAGGCTTACATTAATTCAAGAAATGGGATCAATTGATCTTCGTTTATTATTTAAAAAATATATATACTTATATGTAATTTTTTATATATTATAGAGTAAAATATTATAGATATGATAATATTGATTTTCATTTATAGTATGAAAATTTCATATGACTAATTTCTATTTATGTTTGATTCCTATAACTTGAAAGTCTGATTCTGTCCTGACTGTCACTATTGAAGTGATTTCTCTATTGGTCTTGTACATGTCCTACTTTTCGAAGAATCTTTCCATCATTCATTCAGTCGTAAGATTTGCGGGATGGTTGTTGGCTGTATTGCCTCTATTGATAAGGTTGCGGTGCAGCCCCTTGATCATTTTTAATGACATGATTTCTATAGACTCGGTATGTGCTTCGTTGTACAGGTGACATTCTCAGTGCCTCGGTGGTGACGTCACATCCGAAGTCGGGTGACGGTGGTGGTGCTTGATGGAAGCAATTGACCTGCCAGTACAATCACACTCGATAAAGAGGCACTTGATGGTATGAACTATCATCTGATGCTTGATGGATAGGTTAATTTCATTAATTCTTGTTGTCATTTTGGAATTAAGTTATCTGAACTTTGATAAAGAAGACCCAGCCTTAATTCAAATCAAGATCCGTGCACACTGCTTAATATT